>CM077029.1:59301516-59410453 GCA_039090855.1 Macrothele yani
GGGAAGGAATCCTTTCTTTTTCACAATACTATAATTGTTTATAGAAGATATCTGGTTCTTCCAGTTAAGTGATGAAAGAATATATCTCTCAATAACAAACTGAATTTTTTATATGTCTATTGGGTGATGACATTCAGAGTAGCAATCACCTAAACATTTCAGGAAAACGAAATTTGACAGCATTGCTTCAAAATCTTTTTACATTAAAATGTCCATAAATTAAAATTAATGTCAATCTTTCATGCTGAAAAGACAGAGAGCAAGTATTAAATCTTAACACTCACATGTAATTTCTCCTTGAGGACACTTCTGCCATCCCCCTTCAGAAAGAAACAAAACAACTTGTTTCTTTTATAAAATGTAACAAATATTTTCAGTACAAAAAGAAAAATTTTCAGACATAAAGGGGTAGTCATATCATCTATAAAGTTTCTTGAAATAATGATACAAGAAATGATCTGTCACTATTTTTCACTATGACAAAAAAAGCTGGCCAAACAAACAAATGGAAAAATTTGAACCATCAAGAAGAAGTCATGAAAATTATATTTTTCTCACCCCTTTTTTCTTCATCCTTTCTCAAAACCTTCATACTGTTCTTCATTTTGCTTCTACACTAATTTCTTTGGAATGAAAGGAAGTTAAATGGAAGCACTGATTCAGAATAATTTGAAGTGATGCATATGTGGGTGCTTGGAACTGCATAATACAAGTGTTTAATTTATGTTGATGAATTTGTAGTGTATTCTTTAGTATTTGAGATGCAAGTAAGCCGATTATTATTATTAATTTTTTCGTTGTTTGGGGCACAATAATTAGGAAGAGTTTAATTCAATTTGTATGGCAATGCAAATTGTGAATCATAACTCTGTTTAGACATAGTGCAGGTCAGCAGGTAGATTAAGCACATAGGACAGGCAAACTGTTTTCAACCAACTTCGTGTGCATTCTACTCATGACTGTCCGACTTTGACTAGTTTCTTTTTAAATGCTAGTTGCATTACAAGGTAATTTGATTCAAATCAATGTTGATGTGAGAATTTTGTGTTATGTGCCAAAGATGACATATATTTTACAGAAACTGTAAATACAAAATGCCCTGTGTGTGACTTTTAAACACTTGGGGAAGATAGGATTTTTTTTTTTTTCTTGTTCGAGATGGTTACCCATGTTAAACCAATGCTTTTTTGTTGAAGCTATTCTCTCAAGGATGGATGTGAGATGACATTCATAGGTCAGGTTGAGGTTTGACTGATAGTATGACCAAAGTATCCCCAAGGTCACTTTGAGAGGCTTCCACTTTCATCCACACATCTTTTAATGCATCCAGAAATGAGTACAAAACAGCAAAAATAAACAACTTAGTGATATGTTAAATGTATGCATTTAGTAGTTTTTCAATTGCCGAAAGTTATTCATATATCAAAAACTCAAAAAACAGTCACAGAAGTTTGCTGTGTAAACAAAACTTTTGATAGTTTCTAATCACTGAGAACAGGCTTTGATAAAGATGTAGAGGCCAGAAATGTCTGAAAATACAAAAGAACTCAGAAGATATAAAGAATAATGGAAAGCACTTTTAGTTAAAATAGAATTTAAGTATTCATATATCACTATGGAAACCCTCCTGATACAGTGAAATTCAGAGTTCCCACTTTAATTTTGGTTCAAAACAGAATAAAATTCCTGCAGTTTTTGTAGCCCTGCGATGTACTGTTTTACGCTAAGTCATATGTAAACAAACCGAAGCACTTTATATAAGCCTCTACGTAAGGTAGTATGCTAAAAAAGGCATACAGCTGGTGATATAAATCGGAATTTTTTTTTATTTTTCATTTATAATTATTATACATCACAGTATGGTAGTTCATGTGTCACATATTTGTTTACTGTAGAATCTTCCCTGTCTTTTTCAGTAAAATAAAAATCTTGACTTGTTCAATAGTAAAGACATCTTATTACTATATTTTCTGTTATACGCGTTCTTTCATATCTTCAGATTCAATGTCAAACACTCGAAGAGGACGAATCTGTTTACAATTTTGAGATTAAAAACTCTATAAAATCAACTGCCTGTCCATCCTGCAAAACAATGTTTCTGAGTCTTTCTTATTGATGTTGTGATATCGCAAATAGTTGTTCATTGTCGGTTCAAATTTATCTTCTTATACTTAAAAATGTAAATGAAATTACTCACATTCTAGAAAAATCCCTTTACACCAGTCAATCAGTTCATAAGTTTTATCCTCTCATGGTTCATGAAGTAGTAGGAAGTAGAGGCTGTATTTGGTGTTGCTGCCATGCCCCTTCTTTGTTACAGTTGCAGACATTGTTGCAACTATGTTCCTGAGAGTTTGTCATTATCCACGTATGCTTAAAATAACTGAACATGTAAAACCTTTTTAAATGAAAAATGTCTAAAACAATATGGATGTCTTCCAACAAAAAATCGTTCGGTTGAAACTTGTACAATCTCAAAGTGTTCTCCTTGTAACCCGAAGTATCACACCGGACGCGTTTCGTGCAGCCTGATTGTACAAGTTTCAACCGAACGATTTTTTGTTGGAAGACATCCATATTGTTTTAGACATTTTTCATTTATAAAGGTTTTACATGTTCAGTTATTTTAAGCGTACATGGATAATGACAAACTCTTAGGAACATAGTTGCAACAATGTCGGCAACTGTAACAAAGGAGGGGTGTGGCCGCAATGCCAAATACAGCCTACTACTTTGTGAACCACAAGAGGATAAAACTTATAAACTGATTGACTGGTGCAAAGGGATTTTTCTTGAATGTGAGTAATTTCATTTACGTTTTTTTTTTTAAGTATGAGGAGATAAATTTTAACCGACAATGAACAACTATCTGCAATATCACAACATCGATAAGAAAGACAGAAACATTTCTGCAGGGTGGACGGGCAGTTGATTTTATATAGAGTTTTTAATCTCAAAATTGTAAACAGATTTGTCCTCTCGCAGTGTTTGACATTAAATCCGAAGGTATAAAAGAACGTGTATAACAGAAAATATAGTAATAAGATGTCTTTACTATTGAACAAGAAATACAAACACATAATTTAATAAGCTCAGCATATTATGAATGAGTGAAATAAAAAAATCTTGACTTCTGTGTGGGGAAATAAACTATTGCTTATCATTTTAATTTTCAGTACTTTTTTTTAACAGGAAAACTGTTTATTGGTAATGTCAAGTATCAATGCATGATACAAAATGTACTTAGAAACTTCTGGCTTTTAGATTAAAGTTCATATCTACATCTTAGTTTCAGTAAAATAACTTTACCACACATTTGCATGCCAGAAATGTAAAACAGTGCCTGTACAAAATTAGTTGCAAATACAGAGTATGTAAAAAAGTGGAAAATTACCTGCTGTTGGGTGTTAAATACAAGATCTTCAGATAATTCTGTTTTCATTTTGGCCTTCTTAATGTATATATTTTGCACAGCTCTTATTTCTTCTTTTGTTTTTGTACAAACAGCTTTAGCATTTTTCACAAGCTTTTCTCTGTGCTCTTTGGTAATTCTGAAAGATAAAATGTATTGTGAATCACTGAGAATTGTCAAGTAAGGGCTATTCACAAAATGTTTATAACAGAAAATCAAATCATTTCATGCCAATTATTTATTACATTTGCATCAAACAATCTCTTTTTGCTCTGATGCAGTCCATTCCCATAAATCAGTAGCTTTAAAATCATTCATCAATTGTGGCTATGAATTTTGCAATGATCCCATTTCTTACAAAAAGAATAACCAACATCCAGAAAATTACCACTCACCATTTTTTCCCCCATAAATAGTCACCAAGCTAATAAAAAAATTTGAAGCTAAACTTTTCTGAACCTTCCAAAATTATAGGCTCAAAATTAGTCACTGAACCTCCTCCCAAAACCATCCAATCAATAATTAAAGACAGTGATTCATTACACCCCTTAAACTTTCCTGGTATGTACTAGATCCTGGTTTCTACATCCTCAGATGAAAAATGTTACATTGGCAGCAGATTTTGTCAATCCATGGCATAATTTCAGAACATAAAAGAGATGTCAAAAAAGGCCCCTCACCTACAGCTCTTTCTTACCCACAATAGATTTTTCGGCAACACCAAATTGAAATAACATCAAAAGGATTGCACAACAGAGAAAGTGTTGAAATTCTGTGGAATACGAAATCTTGTAATTCGGACCCATTTTTTAATATTCCAATTACTTAGAAATCTCTACTGGCAATAGACTTGTGAATAAGATCCACCACACAAACTCTTGCAATCAGTGTAACTCAGGCTGATGTTGAACCAAAAGATCTTACTGGAAATATATTGTTACAATTATATGTAATAAATTATTGGCACAGAAAGATACACAATCAATTTTCTGAACATTCTAAACTATAAGTATTAGTACATTGGAGCTGTATAAATATGATAAATATAACTTTGGCTTTGTGCAATAAAGCCAGGGCTCCCACCTACTCGAGTAAAAAAAAAAAAAAGGACAGTTTTAGGGGGAAAAGTAGGACAGTTTTTTAAAACAAAGTAAGTCAATTGTAATGGCGATAGTTACTATAATAAAGCCACGCGCAATGTGTACTAGTGTAATAATGTAATAATACATTTCAGAGGTAGGTCTAGTTGACTTACTAATACACTGCCGGACAATTGCTAAGGACGGATGACAATAGCAACCATAAAATGGAAGGCAGGAAAATGTGGAAATTAGCATAAGTGCGGGTACAGTAAGACGTGTTGTGCGTATGCAAATTTTGGATTGCCGAACTTGTTCGTGACGTCATAGCGCTGATAAGAGATATAAAGGTTGGTTGATTGGTAGATTTTAATGGCGCAAGGGCCATAGTTGGCCAAAGAGCGCCAAACAAAAGACATCAAAACGAAACAAAATTAATAAAAAACGTACACAAGGTTAAAAACAGGCTGATGCGGTAAAAATGAAACATGAGAATGAAGAAGGTAAAATCTAGACGAGATGATAAAAGTCAATTTCCCGTAAAAACGAAAACACTGCTCTCGTATCGCAGGCTTCACCGATAATAGTTTGCAGCGTAGCTGCTCCTTCGTCCAACAGATGAGAGTGAAAATGACGAAAACGATGAGCACAAAAACGAACACAAGTACACAAAACATGAAGGACGGTGAGACGACATTGGCACGCCACACACATCGGGGCACTGTCGCCACACAGCAAAAAGCGGTGAGTAAATCGACAGTGCCCAATGCGGAGACGTGCAAGAACAACTTCCTCACGACGGTTCTTCCGCAAACTAGACTTCCATAGTTCGATCCGTGGTTTGATGGCATAGAGTTTATTGCTGCCCTGCTGAGCCCACAGGGACTGCCACTCATCCATAACAAATGTCCGGATCAATGGCCGATAATCTCGGAAAGACAGTGGCAGCCGAGCTGGCGACATGGAGGAAACAGACCTGGCAGAGAGATCTGCCAGCTCGTTACCCCGGATCCCAACATGGCCAGGAACCCAACAGAATCGGACCAGGAAGCCATCACCCTCCAAAGTTCCAAGAAGACGACGGACATCACGGATGACAGGTGAGTCCGTGTCCGCTGGAGAAGATAAAACATGGATGACGGACTGGGAATCAGAGCAAACCATAGCGCGACGATGTGACCGAGACTGTATGTGGCGCAAAGCGAGGTGTACCGCACGCATCTCTGCCAAAAAGACGGTAGATTCAGGCGGAAGCCTCTCAGCATGGGAGGTATCGCCACACACGAAAGCGGCTCCAACAACCTCGCCGGATTTCGACCCGTCAGTAAATACAGGCACGAAATCCGGGAAGAGAGACTGTTTCTCGGCAAAGAGCTGCTGGTACACCATAGCAGGAGTGGAAGACTTTGGCCACACACAAAGGGAAAGGTCAGCCGTTGCTTGAACCGGCTGCCAAGGCAGTTCATTGTAGAACTGGCTGCCAAGGCGGTTCATTGTAGAACCGGGTCAAACCAATCCTTGACAAGTCTAGACCAGCATCGCGCACTATGGCAGACATCCGAATCCCGAACGTCGAAACACAGGAGGGGCGGTTGGAAAATACGCGGACACAGTCCGGATGGAAGATGGAACCATACAGTGGATGATCAGGAAAAGATTTCAGTTTTGTATAAAACTGAAGAGACAGCTGCTTACGACGGATGCATAACGGCGGCTCATGAGCCTCCGCATACAGGCTATGCACGGGAGAGGTACGGAAAGCACCAGCACATAGCCGCAATGCCTGGTGATGGACGGGGTAAAAAGGCTTTAAAACCGATGGACGCGCTGAACCGTACGTAATGCAACCGAAGTCTAACTTAGACTGAATGAGAGAGTGGTAAATGCGAAGCATTGAGCTCCTGTCGGCTCCCCAAGATGTTCGGGAGAGGACCTTCAGGATACTCGAAGACTTCGTGCACTTCACCTTCAAAGACTGAATGTGAGGCCGGAAGGTGAGCGCTCGGTCAAAAGTTAGCCCAAGGAACCTGGCTTCTGACACCACAGGGATGGTAGAACACCCCAGACGGAGGCTGGGGTCTGGGTGAAGACCCCGTTTGCGGCAGAAATGCACGCAAACGGTCTTCTGCGTCAAGAAGCTAAATCCATTTTGGGAAGCCCAGTGAGAGATCTTGGTAATGGCAGACTGGAGCTGTCTCTCGATGGTGCGCATGTTTACGGAGGCGCAAGAGATCTGCAGATCATCCACGTACATGGTTCCACGAACCGTCGGAGGAAGTAGTTGGAAAATATGGTTGACACGAAGGATGAACAACGTAACGGAAAGAATAGAGCCTTGAGGTACACCCTGTTCTTGCGGGTACACCGCAGAGAGGGTCGACCCGACGCGCACACGGAAACTCCGGTCCTGGAGAAATCCGGCGATGAAAGATGGTAAGTTTCCCCGCAATCCGCACTCGTGCAGATCACGGAGAATGCCGTATCTCCAGGTACGGTCATAGGCTTTCTCCATGTCGAAGAATACGGAGACCATGTGCTGACGTCGGACAAACGCCTCCCGGACAGATGTCTCAAGGCGAAGATGATGATCGGTGGTGGATCGAGATTTGCGAAATCCACTCTGATGAGGCGAAAAAATGTGATGAAACTCCAGATAAAAAATGAGACGAAAATTAATGATACGCTCGAGTACTTTGCAAAGGCAGCTCGTCATAGCAATTGGCCGGTAGTTCAACGGGTTGGTGGGATCTTTACCAGGTTTGGGAACAGGAACGACAATGGCAGTGTGCCAAGATTCGGGAAAGACATGCTCTTGCCAAATCCTGTTAAACAGGATTAGCAGACATTCAAGAGAGGACGGAGAAAGGTGCATCAGCATTTCGTAATGGATGTTATCAGGTCCGACAGATGTCCGGCCGAACCGATGCAGAGCGGTCGTCAGCTCCACGGCAGTCAGCGGGCTGTTGTAATCTGTGGCAGAAAACGGTCCAAAAGAAATCTTGGACCGTTCAAGCCGCGGCTGTAACTGCCAGAACGAAGCAGGGTAATTGCTGCTGCTGGACACCGAAGAAAAAGCGGCGCCCAGACAGTCAGCAATACCCTGAGCTTCAGCAACCGTCCCTCCACCACTCTCAAGAATGGAGATTTCCCCAGATGGGTACTGTCCCCGAATCTTACGGATCCTGTCCCAAACGATCTTGGGCTGGTATTGGTGTTAATCCCGGATACATATTGTATCCTGGACTCCCGTTGACTACGCCTACGAACCAATCGCGCGTAGGACTTGGCTTTCTTGAAAGCAAGTAGGTTCGCGTCGGTGGGGTACCGACGAAACCTACCCCAAGCCCGATGTTGGGCCCGACGAGCTGCCATACAAGTGGAATTCCACCAAGGTCTCGGGCAACGTGGAAGTTTAGTCGACGTCCTGGGGATGGTAAGTTCTGCCGCTAGCACAATACAATCCGTTACCGCCGCAACAGCGTCATTGACAGGTCCTGAGGTCACCATGACTGGAGTAATGATCGCTGAAGCCGTGAATGAGTCCCACTTGACTCGATCGATAGCCCATCTAGCAGGGCGAGTAGGATGACGGTACCCGGCACCTGCTAGACGGAGAAAGATGGGAAAGTGATCACTGCCAAGGGGATCATCAGACACGCTCCAGGACCAGTCAGGATATAACGATGGCGAACTCAAGGACAGATCAATGGCTGAGTACGAGCGGGTGGGCTCATGAAAGTAAGTGACTGCCCCGGTGTTGTGGAGACAGAGGGACGTGTTGGAGAGAAGGGACTCAACAACACGGCCCCTGGAGTCACGAGTGGGAGAACCCCACAACGGATTGTGTGCATTGAAATCTCCTAAGATGAAGAAAGGAGGCGGCAGCTGGTCAACTAAATCTTCCAGATCCGAAAGGCATACAGCTTCATTTGGTGGTATGTACATGGAACACACCGTGAACAGTGTGTGCACAGATAGTCTCACTGCCACTGCCTGCAAAGACGTCCTAAGGGCAACTGCAGTGACAGGAACACCATGAGGAACAACGACGGCCACTCCTCCGCAGGCGATAACGCCGTCCTGGTGATCATTGCGGAAAAGTGAATGTCTCCGCAGCGAAGGAGTGTCCATCGTGCGAAGCTTTGTCTCCTGGAGACAAACGCACACAGGTGTGTGCGAAGACAGTAAACCTTTCAAATCATCAATGTGTGATCGCAGACCTCGGCAATTCCACTGAATGAGCGTGGCCATAATGAAAAATGAAATGAAACAATGAAAAAGACAGACAACTAGAACGTCTCACTGTCGTCCATCACCTCCAATCCATCCGCAGTGTCTGGAGGTAACACAGGGCTGTGTTTACCCCATGTGTTGAGAGGTGTTTTCTGCTTGCTCTGTTTCGGGGAGGATGAACATGGTTTTACCTTATCCGGCTTCTTCCTACCAGTGCCCTGGACCTGGGTCCCTGTGATGGCCGTAGATGGTTTCGGCATAGAGGGAGGTTTAGGCGACGATGTTGATGTCGCCTTGGATGCAATGCGGCGAGACTTCAGTGCTTCCAGACCAGCAGCAACGATGTCCTCAAAATCATAAGGACACCGCGCTGGGAAGGTCACCTCAGTCTGGACCGCCACTGAAGCCTTTTGCACCACAACTGAAGCATAGGACCGCCGGCCTGGTTGAAAAGGGGCGATCCGCCGTCGAGCCTCGGGATATGAGAGATGCTCAGTTGTCTTCAGGCGTTGGATTGCCTGTTCCTCTATCCACTTCGGACACTGCTTAGAAGAAGCAGGATGAGTCCCTTCGCAGTTGACACAACGATCAGACTCTGCAGAGCAATCCGCCAAAGAGTGTTCTGTGGAACCACAGCGGCCACACTTTGCAACATTACGGCAAGACTGCTGGGAGTGACCGTAATGCTGGCACCTGAAACAACGCAAGGGGTTCGGGATGTACGGACGTACATCAAGCCGTAAATAACCTGCCTTGATGGAAGTAGGCAGGTTTGGGGAGTCAAACGTAAGGATGATGTTACGGGAGGGAATAGATTTCCCATCCCGCCTAAAAAGAATCCGCCGAACCCCAATGACATGCTGTTCACCAAGTTCCTCCAGCAATTCCTCATCGCTGCATTCAAGCAGGTCGTGAGAGTTGACTACACCGCGAGAGGAATTGAGATAACCGTGTGGAGAAACCTGAACAGGAACGCCAAGCAAAACGGTCGTTTCCAGCAAGGTGGTACTGTGGCGTGGAGTAGAAGTTTCCACGAGAAGATCCCCGGAAGGGAGCTTCTTCACACTCTTTGGAGAGCCAGCAACGGCTTGCAGAGCCTTGTTGATCCAGAAAGGACTCTTGGTACTGAGTGACTGTGAAGAGTCACCAGATTTAATCAACAGAAACAGAGCATTGCAATTAGATGTGACAAGTTTCTTTGTGGAGGAAGGAGCACTTTCCTCCACAGGGCGCTTTAAATTATTATTAGCATGGGAAACACCTGGGGTTTCCATGAATGAAGGAAAAATTCGTCCGCTGACCTCCCCACCCACTACCGAGCCCAACGAGGGAGAGCCGGAGGTCCGCAAGCCCAAGAGGACGCAGGACACGGCTCTAGGGATAGTCAGCGGATATAGCAAGTTGGTAGGGCAGACACACGCTCAGCGTGCACTCAGACTTTCCCGTGCCCGGAGAACACCCCTTTGGCATGCCCACTCTACCCCCATACTCACCCAGCTGAACAGAACGACAAGCCGCTAGAAGTCAGGACACCACTCGGCCACAGACTTCCTGACTAGGAGTGGGTTAGCTCCCAGCCTCCCATTTAGGGTGAAGCAGAGGGCAAAGAGGAGTATTGGCATCTGGAGACAACTACAACCCGGCCCCCAGATACCTCAGCCTCCAGCATCCCCTTTTCCACCTGTACGGGTCACCGCACACGGCAAACATGCAGGTAGGTCTAAGCTAACCAGCTCCGGAAAAACAG
The DNA here is from genome assembly GCA_039090855.1 of Macrothele yani. NCBI lineage: Eukaryota > Metazoa > Arthropoda > Arachnida > Araneae > Macrothelidae > Macrothele > Macrothele yani. Next base: position 59,311,988 of record CM077029.1, read on the forward strand.
AAAATGTAACATAAAAGAGAAAAGACAGGGAAGAGAACGAGGAAACAAACCCGGAACTGGCGCCTCATCACAACCTCAGCTGCCTACAACTGAGGCAGGAACATGGCACTATATGAACGAAAGACGAAAAAAGCAAAACAATAAGAGAAAATCGGCTTGGGCCGTGGGGACGCCATCCCCCATCAGCTGGATGAACGGCTGTCCCTTCGGTGATGTTATCGTTCAAGAGTAAACGAGAAGTACTCCGTCACAAGGTGAGCTCGGGCCGTGGGGGCGCCGCTCCCCAAATAACTGGTAAACCAGATATCCCCGTGCGGGGGAGATATAAAGGATTTGGTTGTTGTTCAAACGCAAAGTTGAAAGGGAAAGAATCAATTGACGAACTTGCAATTTTCAGTATGTCTTCCCGACATCACCTAGATGATTTTACGCGTGGCCGTATTATTGGCAAGATTGAAGAAGGGCAAAAAATAACAGATGTTGCCAGGGAGTTCGACGTCAGCCACAGTGTTGTTTCAAGGCTTTGGAAATCGTTTCAAACAAATGGAGAGTGTAGCAAACGTCACGGGGAGGTCGTGTTCGCAGTACAACACCTGCAGAAGATCGGTACATAGTGCTATCAACAAAAAAACACCGGCGCAGCACAGCTAGTGAGGTAGCAAATCAGTTTATGGCTGCTACTGACAAGCGGATCTCCCGAAAAACTGTCGCCAGACATTTGCATGAAGGAGGACTATACGCCCGCCGTCCTGTTGTGTGCATCCCATTGCCCAGACGTCACCGTACCGCCCGTTTGCAATGGTGCCATCAACATCGCAATTGGACTGATAACGACTGGTCTCCTGTCCTCTTCTCAGATGAGAGTAGATACAGTCTATCGTCTGATTGTCGATGACAACTTATCTGCCGTGATAGTGGTACTGCATATTGTCCAGCAAACATACAGGAAAAGGGACCGATATCCGAATTGTAGTGTCATGGTATGGGCTGGCATCATGATCAATGGCCGTACGTCCCTCTATGTGCTTCCAACTGGGACTATGACTGGCCAACGATACATTAATGATGTTCTGCTACCTCATGTTTGCATGTTCCATGGTGCTGTCGGTGATAGATTCATTTTCATGGACGACAACGCAACACGTCATCAAACAGTCGCTGTCCAGGAATGTCTTGAGAGCGAGGATATTCAACGCCTCGTATGGCCAGCACGTTCTCCAGATCTGAATTCCATTGAAAATGTGTGGGATACTTTTGGGAGGAGTCTTGCTGGTCGCCAATGCCCTCCAATAAACAAGGACACCCTCATCCATGCACTGACAGAGGAATGGGATAAATTACCCCAGCAGCTGCTTGATAATGTTGTGCAAAGCATGACACGACGTGTGGAATCTTGCATCGCCCTCCATGGTGGCCATATCCCGTATTGACATCTTACGCCAGAACGCCTGCGGACGGTAATTGCATTTTATTCACTTTTATGTATTCTGCACAAAATGGCCTGTTTGTCCCTTGAACACGTTCCAAAGCCTTCTGGATTTCAGAGCACAATAAATTGTCTTTCTTGTAATGTCCTGGCATTCTGACATTTTATTTCCCTTGGCATCCAACCACACTTACTTTTTATGCGCTATATAGCCGTTTATGATCCGTCCTTAGCAATTGTCCAGCAGTGTATATATATGAGACAATAACAGTTACTATAAAGGAAATAGTATCTACCTGGTATGATCGCCATTTATCTATAACTTTGTCCTTGTCATTCAGAGCTTGCAGTACCTGAGTTATTAGCCGCCTAAAAGATTTACAGCTCTCTTCCTCAGTGCGCAACAAAACCATGAAGACATTGCAGGTTTTTCAGGGTCCTATTTTTGATTGGCAGCATTGTAAAAAGCTTAGTTACTGTTTTCTTATAAAAACATAAGACTGCTGAGTTATACTCAAGTTTATCCCTGTCCGACATTGCAGACGATGTCAAAGTATGCTTTGCTTCAGTTCCTACTTCCATTTTGTGCAAAGGCAACAGGTTTTCACTCATGGAATTTATTGTGGAGAGATTACCAGAGAACTCCTTCATAACACGTGGTTTCACAAATTTCCTCAACATCATCTTCAGAAGTTGACATAACTCATCATACAAAATATGAACAAGTGGCTGTTCATTCTGAAAAGTGCAAAGGAACTTAGAAAACAACTTACTAATTTGAACCAAAAACTGCATCAAGGGAAGGAGCAATTTGTTCTTCAGCACACTAGCAATGCTGTTATATCAAGTGTTATTTACACACAGAGAATTGTTATGTTTTGGCATGATGAACTTTAAAAAGTAATGTTGCAAAGCTTCGTGTTGTTCGATGAGTATCTTCATTACTAGAGCAAAAGTAAGTCATCTACAGCTTACAAACTGCAAAAAGTAATTATCTGATACAGCTAACAATTCTTGTGACACTTTAAAATCTTGTCTCCTAGCAGCAGACTGCTTGAACCACTTATACACATTGTGAGCATAATCTTAAATCATACACTGCTGGACAATTGCTAAGGACGGATCATAAACGGCTATATAGCGCATAAAGAAGTAAGTGTGGTTGGATGCCAAGTGAAATAAAATAATGTCAGAATGCCAGGACATTACAAGAAAGACAATTTATTGTGCTCTGAAATCCAGAAGGCTTTGAAACGTGTTCAAGGGACAAACAGGCCATTTTGTGCAGAATACATAAACGTGAAAAATGCAATTACCATCCGCAGGCGTTCCGGCATAAGATGTCAATACGGGATATGGCCACATTGGAGGGCGATGCAAGATTCCACATGTCGTGTCATGCTTTGCACGACATTATCAAGCAGCTGTTGGGGTAATTTATCCCATTCCTCTGTCAGTGCATGGATGAGGGTGTCCTTGTTTATTGGAGGGCATTGGCGACCAGCAAGACTCCTCCCCAAAGCATCCCACACATTTTTAATGGGATTCAGATCTGGAGAACGTGCTGGGCATATGAGGCGTTGAATATCCTCGCTCTCAAGACACTCCTGGACAGCGACTGTTCGATGACATGTTGCGTTATCGTCCATGAAAATGAATCTATCACCGACAGCACCACGGAACATGCGAACATGAGGTAGCAGAACATCATTAATGTATCGTTGGCGAGTCATAGTCCCAGTTGGAAGCACATAGAGGGACGTACGGCCATTGATCATGATGCAAGCCCATACCATGACACTACATGTCGGATATCGGTCCCTTTCCTGTATGTTTGTTGGACAATATGCAGTACCACTATCACGCAGATCAGTTGTCGTCGACAATCAGACGATAGACTGTATCTACTCTCATCTGAGAAGAGAACGGCAGACCAGTCGTTATCAGTCCAATTGCAATGTTGATCGCACCATTGCAAACAGGCGGTACGGTGACATCTGGACAATGGGATGCACACAACAGGACGGCGGGCGTATAGTCCTCCTTCATGCAAACGTCTGGCGGCAGTTTTTCGGGAGATCCGCTTGCCAGTAGCAGCCATAAACTGATTTGCTACCTCACTAGCTGTGCTGCGCCGGTGTCTTTTTGTTGATAGCACTATGTACCGATCTTCTGCAGGTGTCGTACTGCGAACACGACCTCCTCCGTGACGTTTGCTACACTCTCCATTTGTTTGAAATGATTTCCAAAGCCTTGAAACAACACTGTGGCTGACGTCGAACTCCCTGGCAACATCTGTTATTTTTCGCCCTTCTTCAATCTTGCCAATAATACGGCCACGCGTAAAATCATCTAGGTGATGTCGGGAAGACATACTGAAAATTGCAAGTTCGTCAATTGATTCTTTCCCTTTCAACTTTGCGTTTGAACAACAACGGTCAATACGCGTCAAATCCTTTATATTTCTTATCAGCGCTATGACGTCACGAACAAGTTCGGCAACCCTAAATTTGCATACGCACAACACGTCTTACTGTACCCGCACTTATGCTAATTTCCACATTTTCCTGCCTTCCATTTTATGGTTGCTATTGTTGCTGTTGTCATCCGTCCTTAGCAATTGTCCGGCAGTGTATTAAAAGGTACTTCGTTGAGATCACTGCCAAATGCATTGTACATGATGTGGAAGTTACAAGACCCAAGTCGATAAGTCCAGGGGAATCAGACAATTTCATTGTCCATCTTTTTCCAAAGGGATTTTTTTACATTTGGACTGTCCATTGCTAGCATGATCATTTTAGACAAATGAAGCCCTTCCATTTCAAGTTGTTTACAGATCTCTGTAAACATTGTTTCTGCATCTGCATGAACTAAAAACACCGAAGACAAGTAGCGACATTGAACTGGGTGGGTAACATCAAGACTCCAAAACCGGACGTACATATCCAACTGCTTTTTCACTTGGGCTGTTGTTTAATCGATACATAAAGTAAAGTACGTTCCAGAACTGCGAATGATTGATGTCAATTCTTGTACAATGAATGGTCAGAGGCCGTAAGTTATTAAATATGGCACTTTTGTTCTGTCCAGACTGAAGTTTTTAGCAACTTCCCCACACTTTGTTACAAAAAGAGCCTTTAAACCCTTACCTAAAGCAAAAGAAAAATTAGAATCAATGACTTTAAAAGCCCATAGAATTTCAGCTTCCTGGCAACCTGAATCATTAAGTGCAACACTATCTGTGTTCTTCGATGATGTCCCGACAACTGTCCCTTTATTTACAAAAAGTTTACTCTGGCTGGTAGAATGTACTACATTTGCTTTGGTAGAATGTTTTTTTGTGTCACTGTGTTTTAAAAGATGGTCTTTCACCCTATTCACACATGAGAAGCACACATTACACAATGAGAAAAAAAGCTTCAGTTTCATTTCTCTCCTTACTACACCACAAGTTCACAACATGGTTATTTCTGTCCAATTGAAGCAGCCAGCCACTCTTCACTAAAATGTGTTTCACGAGGCATTTCTCAGGATCTCAGGATAAAATTCTAATTGATTTTCCCATCCAAAAATAACAAATAATTAGTGTTAGAAATTAGTGTTATGAATTAAAAATAGTATTTCATTATATGAAACTATTATTTTTGAAGTGTGACATATTATTTATGGGCTGCGTGACAGGGAGAAAGACTTTTGTTAAAAGTATGAAAATATAGGACAAAAACTCGAAAGTAGACAAAAGTAAGAAAAGTAGGACATTTGACCAAAAAGTAGGAAAAGTAAGACAAATGGGAGCCCTGTAAAGCACAAATAACAGAATAGAGAACCCTTTCATGAGAGAAACAAATTAAAGATTATATGTTATTGTTTCATTTCTGTATCTTAAAGTACACAGATACAAAACACGTAGCTTCCACAATGATATAATAGGAACTTGCAATATTACAAGCATGTCAGTTCTGGACAGTGGCACATATAGAATTTTTTCAAGAAAGGGGGGGGGGGAGATGAGAAATGGAAATTTTTGAAATCCACTAGAACAAAATCAAAGTTAATGAAAAATAGAAAAAAATTGAAGCATTTTTTTCTAATGTTAGTTGATGTATTTTTATTAAATTAAGGTACTTTTTCCTAAAATGTAAGTCATATTTTAACCCAAAACTTTAAAAAATGAAAACACTTTTGGGAAAAGGGGGGGGGCAAGACCTGGCCCATCCTCTAAATATGCCCCTGGTTCTGGAACAAGAAAACATATGTGTGTAATTTGTTTGCTTCAGTGATTTTACTTTACTAACACTCATTCTAAGTCACACACAATCATCATTATTTGTGAGCGAGAACAAAAACTCAGCTTTTGTTTTAAATCATAGGAAAATAACAAAGAGTTGAATTCACAATAAAACAAAAAAAATGACATCGAATTTTAGGTTGTAATGAGCATGTCTTTTGAATTCTTTCTGACATAAACAGAATTTTTCAAAGTTATCCATTGTCAATGGAACCAGTTAAAAAAAATATCATCTGGATTTCAACAATTGACAAAACATCCAGAAATCGAAACAGCTACTTATTGTTGCACGGGGTGAAAAGTATGTTATGAAAATTAACAAATTGTGCACAAAAGTTTCTGATAGCAGAAGGAAGATATCAAGGACAAAGATTTTCAAATCAAACAGTTATAAGAAGAAATACAGAGGGAAACATGATTAACTCTACATGCACAAGCAAAAGAATTTTGCATAATGGAAAAGTTGAAAATATGCAAAAAGTATTCTTCATAGCAAAAGCTATTCAAGGAAAAAGAATTTTTCAAGTGTGTCTCCTGGAAGTAGAGATAGCGAGAAAAAGTCTTGACATTAATACCCCATAGCGGAAAAGTTCAGCATTATTAAAAAGAGGATAATGTTCCCCATCTTTATTGTCGGGAACGGCACACAGTAGAAAAAGAAATTTTTCTACAGGGTTTAGAAGCGAGGGTACAACTACAAACAGAAGTACACAAAGACTGCCTAGTGACAGAACTGTGAACTACAGAAAAAGCCTCCACAAGTACAGGCAAAGTGTTCCACAAGGTAAATGGTATCTGGTATTAAAATATTTTTTTTAAATCGGGCATTTTGAAGCAGAGATATCAAGATAAACAGATTAAACATTTGGCCCTTTCCTCCCTATTTCTAGTGGGGGAAATTTTGCATTATTTTGGGACGGAAATACATACAAAATATTTTTGTACTTAATAGTATCTGACCAAAAACGAATTTTTTCAATTGGAATTTTAGTCACACAGATATTACTCCAAATATGTAAATAGAAACGTGAACTTACACTTTGTAGTGGCACAGTTGTGTGTTAAAAATGTTTTGAAATTGTATGCAAAAAATTTCATACTAGAAATGCTCTCTGACAAAGAAAGAATTTTTCAAATTGGACTCTTAAAAGCAGAGATATTGACAAAAATAAGATATACATCTATGCCCCTTGGTGGGAAAGCTGTGCATTATATTAAGCAGAAAGTATTCTCAAAAGGTTTTCCATTATGAGCGATATCAAATCACAAAAGAATTTTTTTAAATCAAGTTTTCAGAAGTACAGATATGCTGTAAATACATTAGGAACAGAAATATACACTTACGCCCAGAGATCGTGCTGGGATTTTTTTCAAAAGAGTAAAAATAATCCTTCACATTTTTTGAACGAGTATTTTTCTTTCCAAAGGAGTAATTTTAGAGAACGAACAATTATTGCATTAAATTTTTAGCTAAATAATATTTTATATCAAAACAATCTATATTTATAAATATGTAAACATGAATTAGCATGTAATTGATTTTCTTTTATATAAAATAAGTCATAATTTATCAAAATCTTACCTACTTGTCTTGTTTTATCCATGAGGCTGCAAAAATTTTTGTTTTGCTTTTGAAAGACTGTACCAAAACTTGTGTGTGTGTTGCTTCACAGATTCAGTTTCTACACACTCAAACTTCAAAAAAAGTTCTATTGTGGAGGAAGGAAATCTATAGTCTATCTCAATCACAAACGATAAAATAAACCTTCATTGGACATTGTGATGTGCAAGTTTAGTATTACAAAGGTCAACTAATTTATTATTTTTGAACATGTACAAAAATAATAAATCAGCTCTGAAAAAAAATATCTTCTTGAATACTGTATGAGATGTTTACAGTTCACATAATTGAGACTTGGTTGATTCAACCATTCTTCTGATATGAGGAATGTCCTGTTTCTCCCTTTGCAACTATTTATAGTGGGAAAATAACATTTAACAATAATTCAGGTCAGTGGAAACATTGTGAAAAAAAAAAATTAGGATTACGAAATTGTTTTCGCTCCGTCCGACTTCCATTTTCGGAAATTTTCCCTCCGTTTTCAAGCTGAAACACAGTTATCAAACAAAATTATATTTTACAATAAAAATAAGCAGAGGAAATATTGCGAGGGAAAAAAAATATGATTACAAATTAAATCTGCAATTCGTCTCACTTCCGTTTTCTAAAGTTTTGAAAGACGAAATTCCGTCCCCAGCGGTAACCCCCCTCCATCCACGCCACAGCGCGCACGCACACACACACACACCACCCCCAAAAAAATATTCTTCAGTTTTGATGACAACAAAGTCAGAGTTACTCTTCGAATCCACGAAAGAAACTCTTGCCTAAAGTTTACAAGGAAATTTTCGCTCCGTCGAACTTCTGTTATCGGAAACTATTGTCTACACTTTCACAAGCTGAAATGCAAACATTTATGCAATAAATTGATATTTAATAACAATACTGGACAGAGGAAACTTTGCGAGAAAAAAGAAATCACGGTCGCGGGGGAAATTTCACTCCGTTTAGGCTTTCGTAAGTTCCAAAAACGGAATACCGCTCCCCAGGCGGAAAACGACCCCCCCCCCAATCCTCCAAAAATAAAACATTATCTTCAGTTTTTTTTTTTTTCATCGCTCTCAAGTATACCCGAAATGTGGAATTCTGAATGCCTGATTCGTGACAGTCGTCGATATGCAAAATGAACTGCTCATATGACTACGCATGGAAGTCGATTCACGGGTCCATAAACTGATTATGCTCCAGATGTATTCGATTGCAATTTTCGGAACTCTAAACGGTCCATTTCTAAATCACATATTTTTACAAAGGATAAGTTTTTAACGCGCAAATTTTGCGAGCAATCCAAAAACGGACCTAAGATTTAATATTTATATATATTTTTTCTTAAAATTTTGTAAGGCTCGGGAGACCCCCGCTTAACAGCTTTGTTTCGGCGGGAATTCTGCCATCCAGCCCTGAAATGGCAATTAAACGAACTTCAAAACAAGTCGCTTTTCACTTCCTCTACGCCAAGGATTAACAGCATCACGCTGCACCGATACACTAGCGTCTCAATTCCGACGCGGCTGAATCGTTACCTCCGACCAATGCGCATGCTCATCGGTTGAGCTGCTCTTAAGTCTCACTCTGCCCTGAAGCTTCTTCCGAATGATTGCTGAAAACCAATCCGTAGCTGACCAGCTCAGCAATGGGAACCAAATCACGATTTTTTCATAAACTGTGACACAAAAGTTAACATAATTCCTTCATAAAAAAAATGGTCATTTTTATGACAAAATCCTGGTGTAATCACCGATTTGGAAATTGCATATGGAAAAACAATGCGTAAAAATATGCATTTCTAAATTTTTTAAAGCGTATTCAGCATTTTTAAGGCATGAAATATGCATGTAGAGGCGTTATCGTGATCTCTGCTTACGCCACCTCATGGCGAAACAGTTCTTTGCTAAAAATTATAAATTATACGCAGATGCAGAATGTTTCTCGCCAGGAGCTCTATCCAATGCAAAAAGAAATTTTCAAATCAGACTTCTACAAGCAAAGATATTGGGAAAATTGTGATTTAACTTTACACCCCCTAGCGAAAAAGTTATGCACTACTTGAAAAAGAAACTGTGCCCAAAACAGTCCTTGCTAAAAATGATATCAAATGAAAGAAAGAATTTTTTTAATCAGATAATTATATGGAATAAAATATATTCCAAATACGATAACATCATTAATTCAAACACGCGACGTGGATCAGGAACATCAAACAGAAATCGATGGAGACAGCGATGATTTCTGTTTGACAATCGCATCAATTTGCAAAACATAGGACTCTACAGAAATGAAGTTATGCATCATAAAAAAAAAGCGAGGACTATCTTTCTTAAATGTCAAGCTTTCCAGTGCAAAAAACAAATTTTCAAATTGGGTTAATAGTTGCAAAGATATGATGTCCACAGACGGATGGACAAAATGATACTATAAGCACTTTTTTTTTTTTTTTCACTATAAACGTTATGAGGACCCCTAGCATTCTTGTGTTTTTGAAATTTTGGAATGACCAGGATAAGATAATATCAAAACCAACTGCAAACAACATTTCATGAGAGAGCAATTTCAAAATAATAATAATTTGGTTGCCTGTGATCTTAAGATGACTGTAGAAATGATGGGAGAAAATTAACGAGAATGATTGCAATAATGTGATAATGGTGGTTGGTTCCTATTTTATAACAATGTGTGCACACTAGCTGGGAAGCATGGTTCCTTGTTTTTTTCTTTCTTATGAAGAACAGGCATGGGGAATTGATCTGTTTGCCTCAACTCCCCAGGTTTGTTTATCATTTATTATATAACTTTCCTAAATTTGTAGAGCCAAATCCATATTTAAAGGCATAAAAATCTTACTATGTTGAAGATATAATAAATCAACCATGAGTTCTCTCTCTCTCTCTCTCTCTCTCTCTCTCTCTCTCTCTCTCTCTCTCTCTCTCTCTCTCTCACACACACACACACACACACACACACACACACACACACACATACAAAGAACTAATAGCAGTCTTCACACTAATTTTAAGCACATTTCTATAGGTTGGAAAAATGTTACAATAAGTGTACAGTATCTAGGACACATTATCTCGATGGATATGAAAAATATACACTGAAGTGCCAAAAAAACTGGGATACCTCTCTAATACTGCATTGGTTCTCCTCGAGATCGGATAACACCAGCAATGCAATGGGGCATGGACTTCACGAGCTCTCTGTTGTACTGTGGAGACTGAACACCATGCTTCCTGAAGAGTGTTACATAATTCCATAATATTCGCCAGTGGAGGACTTCTAGCGCTGATGGCATGTTGAACAGCATTCCAAACATGTTCAATGGGGTTTAAAACTGGCAAACAAGGGGGCCAAGTCAAGATATCAAACTCTGTGGAATGCTCCTCCAGCCATAATCGGATGATTGTGGAAGTGTGCGGTGGCGCACTGTGGTGTTGAAAGAAGCCATGTCCGTCTGAGTGGTTGCATGACATGAATGGGTGCAAATGACCCCCACCGATGGTTATGAAGCTTCCACCAGTCAGGGCGGTCTTCAGACGTATGAGAGATTCTAATGTGCGCCAGCTGAAACACCCCACACCATAACAGTGCCACTGCTGGCCTGCACTATCCCTTGTAGGCATGCAGGGTCCATTGCGTCGTGGGGTAGTCACTACACCCAGAGTCAGCCATTTGCCCAAATCAGTTGGTACTGCCAGTCATCTTGCATCCAATCGCAGTATTCCTGAGCCCAGGTGAGGCACACAGTTTTATGTCGTCGGGTCAGCAATGGCACCCGGGTGGGCTATCGGCTTTGGAACCCTCATAGAACAGAGGGAACATTGCATTGTCTGAACGCTGATGCTACTACTTGCTCCAGCATTGAATTGTGCTGTGATTTGCTGCAATGTTGCATGCCGGGCGGATGTTATGATGCATGCCAGACACCACTGTCCATGATTGTCCAGGGCGTTTTTATGGTCATACCAGTCTTGTACTCTGGATTTCCCCCTGGGTTTGTGTAGTCCAGGAACACCCTTGAAATTGTTGGCCATGTAAATCCAAACTTTGTGGTAATTTCTGAGATGGAGTGACCCATCTCCTGGGTGCTGACTATTACAAAAATTGCTTACATCCTGATAAGCTGCCGTCTTAACCGTGAATACTACTACTTGAGCTCGCAGAGATATCTGCCTCTGCATATATACTGTTTGCAGAGGCCCTTCCCAGTTTTTTTGGCACCTCAATGTATATCGTTATGCCCTGGGGTGCCAGACTATTGAGCAAATACCATTTTATGAATTTAGATGTGAATTCATTACACTACCTAAAATCTGTAACTATATTTTATGTCACTGGCATGGTTTACTATTATTATATTATTATTATTGTTATTTATTGTTCTATGAGCACAGACACAGACTTGTTTTTGTTTTGTTTTTGCACCCGATACTTCTCAATATGATCACTACAGATGAGGAGATATCAATAATATCACAGGCATTAACAACCCAATCTACCTGTAAATTTAAACTATTGCACACCTAATATTTAAAAAATTACATGTGAAATATTGTTAACTAAATAATCAAAGTCATCAGGAGAGCCTGAATTGTTCAGGTGCAGAAATTTCTAAATGTTAGCAAAGAAAATTTAATCCACATGATGTTCATAATCTGTGAATGATGCTTTCTCTGCAATTCACATTGCTTGAATCTAATTGCTAACTAAATATTGCAAAGTAAACAAAAAAATCCTCATTGATGATCATTACAATCTACTGTGTAAGTGCAATAACTACAAAAGACAACAATGTCTGAAGAGAAATATCATACTTTGGCAATGGCAGGAATATCGTAGTTCCTTCTTGCTGTGGGTTTATTCCCATACCTGACTCAGATATAGCCTGAAGAGCAGACTTTAAACCCTACAAAAAAAAAAAAAAAAAAAAACATGTTTTAGACATATACAAAAAAAAAAAGGCTATTAATCAGCATCAAGTTTAATATACTACAGTTTTAGAAACAAAATTCATGCAAATAAAATAAACCACAACCAGATTTTCCGAAGAAAAAGCAAAAAGTTTCAAGTCTTAAAAAAAGCAGTTTAAAACAAGATGACAAAATAACAAAAGAATTAAAATTGTTGCTATAAATTTACTACAGATGACAATGCATAGGCATTGTACAGAATCCAGGTCAGTATTATACGCAGTCCAGTTAAAATATTATGACCACCCCTGATGTAAGAAGAAACCGTACACAGCAGCTAGATGTCATGTATAGCAACATATGCAAGTCATGTAAGGCAAATTTAAAAGGACACAAACTCATGGATGGTATGCAGTTTCACACGAAAATGAGAGAAGTATGTGGCCTAACAGAGTTTGAAAAAGGAATTATTGTTGGCTACTAAATGAAGGATGTAGGTAGCATTACAGAAATGGCCGATATTGTGGGCTGTTCACATGGTGCAGTTGTTAAAGTGTTCAGCTCCGGAGTCCCATAGAGAGCAGTTGTTAACTCTGGTCTCTATGGGACTCCGGAGCTGTAGTTTACTATGCATGTGCAAGAATGGTTTGAGGAGCATTCTAGTGACTTTAGCTTACTACCCTGGCCACTGTGTACTCACCAGACATCAATCCTATTAAACATCTGTGGGACTATCTAGACCAAAGAAAGAAACCGGAAAGACCTACAGTAATTGGGGTAATAGTGGATGCCCAAGGCCTGTTGATTGTACCGGGGACAGCAATGGCTATCCCGACTACTACAATCCAACAGACAGGTCACAGTGGAACAACTGGCCAGAGCACTTAATGTAGACACATCAAGGAATGTGTCACAAACCATGGTCCAACGAACTCTGCTCTCTATGGAACTCTGGAGCTGTAGTTTACTCGAAATCCCCATGCTGACAGCCATACATCGACGATTATGGCATGAATTTGAGGAGGCATTGGACCATCGAACAGTGGAAGAAAGTTGCCTTTTCAGATGAATCACATTTTCTGCTTTATTGTGTGGATGATCGATGGATAGCACAGTGAAGCATTGCTGACAGAAATCATCCCAGCACGAATATCGAGAAAAAACAGGCTGGAGGTGGCAGTGTGCTCGTGTGGGATGTTTTTCCGGGAAACGTTGGGAGCAATCATCCCCCTCAATCACATGATAAATGCTTCAGGCTACCTTTTCATGGTGGCAGATCAGGTGTTCCCATTCATGATGACTGTCTACTCCGATGGCATGGGTTGCTTCCAGCAAGATAATGCCCCTGGCCATGTTGCTATGCATGTGCAAGAATGGTTTGAGGAGCATTCTAGTGACTTTAGCTTACTACCCTGGCCACTGTACTCACCAGACATCAATCCCATTAAACATCTGTGGGACTATCTTGACCAACAGATTCAACATATGGATCCACCACCAATGACTCTTGATGATCTATGAGAAGCTCTGGTGTCTGGATGGTATAGCATCGCTACAGAAACGTTCAGAGGCCTCATTGAATCAATGACACACCGTATATCGGAGATATTGATGGCACGAGGAGGTCATACTAAAAGGTGGTCATATTTTTTTGACTGGACTGTGTGCACAGAAGAAGCAAAATAGTAGCTGTGACTGAGGAATCTGCAAACTGTCTCAGCAAACCAAATGATAAATGAGTCACTGTACTTTCAGAAAATTTTGTGATAAGCACAAACCTTCAACATGTCAAACATTTTAATGCAAAGCCATCAAAAAGTGCTGACACATCAAGGATGTTTCAGCAATGTCAATAATATTATTACTACTATTACAAGGACGAAGAGGCAGGAGAAATTTTGCAAAGAGTAACATTTAGTTAAGCATTTTAATTTTTTATTTCATTGAAAACAATTTAATATAGTAAAATTTTTTGGGAGAAAATAGGAAAATCTTAACTGTAGATTATCTTTTTCCAAACCAAAAAACTCAAAAGAATTTCATACAGCCAAAAGTTCATGCCCAGTACCAAAGATCAATATATCCATTTAAATAAGCTTTAATTTTGTATATGTTTCATTAATAAGCTATTCTGAATAGAAATCTAATTCATCAAGTTGTTAGTTGTCTGGAGACTATGGAAATAGCAACACAAAGAACTGCTCTCATGTGAGTCCGATGGACAAACTACTATTGTTTTCACACAACTGAAGTATTTAACTTAAGCAATGAACATATCAATTATTTAAAATTATATTATTATTAAATCATCATTAATTATTACTAAATCATCTTTTTGAAAATTGGAAAGGACAATTTCATTTGAGAAAGGTAAACTTCATGTGCATATTTTTTTAGTAATACACATTCAACAAGCCATATTTTTTTAACTATTTATGCAACTAATGCTACTGAATCACTAATTCTATTGTAAACTTTACAGTTAGTATTTATTATAACACCTTAACCAGTCACCAAAGTTAAAATAATATGTTTAAAATAAATTTGACTCAGTGATACTTTTTTTTAAACTAAATGCAAAATTTAAGGGAGCTGCAATATAATCTTCTATGATAGGTCACATGTGAAAATATAGTTTTTGCAAAGTTGAAATGTAATTTTCAAAATGGCTTTCATATTCCTTTGCTTTGAACATCACACCACATAAATCTCAGAAATTGGTATACTAAGAAAGTTTAAACAGTAGGGTAAGCATGGGGAAATGTTGCAAGTCAGTGAAAATGATGCATCCATTGCTTGCTAAGTGATAAGAGGAAGTAAAAAACTCAGTGCCATGCTAAGAGACAGTCAGAAAAGAATTCTGGTTTTAAGAGGAAAATGCAACTTCCAACTTTAGTCCCTTAACAAAAATTTGAAGGTTCCTAAACAAAAAAGAACTTGAGAAAAATGTTTTACAATAAAAAAGTTCAAGGAAAACATAGAATTACATCAAGAATATATTATTTAGAAAATCTGAAATTGATCATGAACAAATTTGTGGATGCACAAACGAATTTATACCTAACCTATCCTGAAAGCTGTGGTAATCCTAAAATATTGGCAGACAGTGAGTGAACACAAAAAAATTATATAAATAATAGTTTAGCTTGCCAAGAACAATGAGATATAAATACTTGAATATGGTATTTCATATTAAAGCAAACACAATTAAAACTTCGTAGATACAATTAGAAAAAAATAAAATTACCAAACTGTTTTTTAAACCCTCATACTTGTCTATAAAAGCCTCATATACTTGTCCACCAAAATGCAAATGAGATACACACTTCAATAGCATTTTTTGGCAATGCTTTAACTGCACTTTTGCATCTGAAATTTTACACATTATAATATGGATGTAATCACTGGCACAAATGTGCCATATTTTCACTGTTTCCATTAGCCACTCCTTCAGAAAATTTTAAAATTACATTGCCCTGGAGTGGAAATCGAACTCGCATCTCCTGATTTCCGTTCGAGCATGCTATCCATTACACCACCCAGGACAAGGAAAACACGGCACATTTGTGCCAACGATTACACTTGTATTGCCTTCCGTGTATTTGCAAAGAATTATTTCTTCAGGGAAATTAGTTTCCCACTTATGTATGATTACAATATGGATGTACTAACTTTGCAACATCAGAAAAAAATTAGGATTGTGAACCTATTTGCTAAGATGCCATGAAATGTATTGACAGAAAATATTTTCTTTAATGAATGTATGAATGTAAGTATTCAGAGCTGTAGTTAAATTTTCAAAAAGATCAATGAATTGGCTGAATTGCCATGAAAATGGAAATGTCGTATCAAAGTGTGTGATAGTCCCCATTACTAAAGCTCATCAGGATGTGTAATATTACATACAGAACTTGGCCCTTTGATAAGTCTGGAACAGGTACCATATTTTTTGGCATATAATCCACAGTGGTGTATATAATCCGTTGATGGTAAAATTCAGCACGAAAGAAAAAAAGTTGGCATATAATCCACATACAAAATTCATGGTAAAAGTTAAAAAACAGTTGTGGAATACTCAATTTTGTCTAAATGTAGTAGCCATAATATATATACTTTCTTTCCATTTAATGAGTTCAAAAAAATATAAAATTGCTGAAATTTTGTGAAAATTTAAAAAAGTTGCTGTTACAATAATAACCCACAACTTTCAAATGTGTTGTGATATATATTTTTACTTTCTGTGGCAACCATGCTGTAACTCTGAGTAATGCTTGAATTACATCAACAACTGAAACACTGGATCTCAGACCGTAAATAATTTTTGATGGTGTCAAAGTTTTCCCCTTCAGTCTAGGAGCTATAGCAGAAGTGCCAGTGGTATTCTCTTTGAAGTAGAGCAAAATAAACAAGTGGAAGTGGGGTTGGTACCTTGGGAAGAGTGAGGGGAGTGACATTACGGAGGTCATGGGTCAGAGCAGCATGCAGCAATCCAATGTTCTATGGAATGGAAGCGGCATTCCCTTATTCAAGGTCAACACGCTTTGCCGCAGGCAATGTTTTCTCCTAACTTTTACAAAGCAGCAATCCCTTCACATAGAGGAAATGTCTACACACACACATACATTTTTGTCAAAGCCAAAGGGGGAGGGAATATGTTGATACAGTTACACTGCACATTATCGTCGACCACATGGCATTCTTAAAGCTTTGACATGATACAGATTTCCCTCATATGGCACGATATGAAGAGCAAAACTGCTTCATTTTTTTTTAAGTTTATGGGGGGAAAAAAGCTCCATATTATCCACACCATCGTATAATCCACAGTGGCTAGAATTTAAACTTTTAGGAAACAGATAATCCGTGGATTATGTGCCGGAAAATACAGTATATGAATCGACTTAAAATTTTGTATACCAATGTGTCCTGCTAGGCCTTAGTAGGTAAGCATAATTTCATTTAAAATTCTCCAGTGAGAATTGAGATACAGATTTCTCAGTTTGTCACTTTTTCTGTGGGAGAAGACAGGATGTGGGTGGAAGGACTGGCAACAAATACAGAGTGACAACTAGCGGAAATACAGACATAGTTGATGGCTCATCAGAAAGGTCTTGATCAAGTTATTGGGACCTTTGATGTCAAAAGTAAACAAAAAAATCTTAAAATTAATGACACTGTAGTTGAAAAGCAAAATCAATTTTAGCGTTTCTTCCAGATTTTTTAGTAACACATTGTCCGACTATAGTCATATTTAGTCTGTTATCAATGTTGCCTCTAATAAGTGTGTAGAATTATAGACTAAATGCTTTAAAATTCAATGAGTTGTGATTATGTCAAATACAGAAATCAGGCATATAAGTCTGATACATGTGAATGAATCAACTTCAAATTTTGAATATGAGGTGCAGTACAAAGCTTCAGTAAGTATACAAAATTTCATTTGAAATGCTTCAGTGGGTTTAGATAAAGATATTGACAGGTGCTGGCTTCTGCTAAAATAATAATGCTGGTTGTAATGTTGTTTCCATAACAACAAAGTGATTTGTTTATGTATAAAGCTTGCATGACATCAGAGCTGTCTTACGTCACACTTTCAAAGCAATACTCTCCTGGCATGTGAAAGTGCCTTGTTTCAACAGCTGTTTCAAAACACAGAAAAGAAAACATGGCATCACAGTTTTTCAGTTTTCCAGTTTTGATCATAATGAGGAACCTTTTGGATACAAATAAATGGATTCATTAATAATTTAGCAAAGTATTTCCTGTCATTTCTAGTGCTAGTATTTCCTGTCATTGTTGTGGGAACTATAGTATTATTTCCTGTCATTTCTACACATTTGTTAGGTGTGGATGGAGTGAATAAATATGCAGGATTACATTTCACTTACGTTTTTAATAATGTTATTTGGATAGTGCAACTGACTGACTGACAGATTCACTCTGGAACTGTATTCTTAAGTGTTATTTGAAAAATGCCAAACCATTGGCTTCCTCTATTTGATTATTTATCTGCGCAACAATTTGTTAAGGAACAGTAGAAATTCCAGTGTAGAAAGATACATGTAATCCCATTTAAAAGCTAATGAAACCAAAAAAGATTAAGTGCAGTTCGATAAGGTAAGTTGAACTTTACTTGATGCCCTTAGTTTTGGTGCACCTTTCACTAGGGACCCAGTTTCCTATAAAGGAGTACTTGGGACATACAGCTGCCATGCACCTTCTAAAAGCCATGATTAGCATGTGATTTCGAGGGAGGAGTTGGACTCTATGTGAAATCAAGGGATGGTTCTGTTTATGACTGATATGTATCCAAAATGCTCCTTTGTAGAAAACTTAGCTTCTAGTGAAAGAAGCACTAATAAGAAATAGTGCCAAGTAAAGCTTAGCTTACCCCTTTGAGCTCTACTTATTTTAAAATTTTCTGGCTTCACCAGTTTTTTAATGGGATGAAAAGTATAGTTCCCACAACAATTTCATGGTGTGATATACTTCCCTAAAAAAAAAAATATAATATAGTACAGTTTAGTCTGATGAAAATATTTAAAAAATGTTTAAAACCACATTACATTCTTGCATGCTTATTATGTCCAAACAAATGAAATATTTGAGTCAAAAGTTTCAAACATTCAAATAAAAATACAAAATTACCAGTTTCTTTTGTTAATCTGAAATGCAATACTAGGTGAAGCAAAAAATCGAATTTTTTTTAGTCAGTAGTATCACAGAAAAATACCTCTGGAAATGTGGACATATCAATGGCAACCAAATTAGGATTTTTTCTTGTAATTTTTGCTACCTCATTTAAAGGATATTCTTCATTTTCTATCATCACAGGAAGGTTATCAATGTTACCTATAAAGTTCAGATCAATAAGAATAAAATTATCTATACAAGATTACATTTTATACAAAGAAAATTTTTACTTTATTCATAACAGCATGCAAAAATTACTAAATCAGAAAAATTGTTAACCCAATTGGTATTGAATTTTCATTTTTACTTCTTAAAATGCTACTCAAATCCAGAAAATTAACACTGTCTTTAATAAATGTGTGACTTCTGTTTTGTTTTTTCAATTTGGCTTTGTCAGGAACAATCAATAAAAATAGATTATTTTGTTTCTGAAACATTATTTCTGATGTTGCAAGGTACTTACTCAAAACCTTGAAACAATCAATTCTTACGTTTCAATGTATTCACTATCATGTTCCAAGAGTTTGTAGCCATCTTTCTTCAAGGTGTTCAATCTTGGCACAATAGCATACCTTCTGCTTAGAGGCAAAGAACTCTTAACATCCACATTCGCCATCTTCTGAATCAGTGAAGTGTCTACCACACAGAAAATATGCCATCACCCTAAACACCAAGATGACCAGATGTCCAGCTTTTGGAGGACATGTCCTCCTTTTATACCATATCCTGTTGCCCTCCAGGCATTAAGGGAAATAGCCCAAATGTCTGGCTTTTTCAATAAGGAATAATTCAAATACATTTTGATCAAATTCTTCTATTGTAATCATATATCCTATCAAGCCACTGCTAAAATGCAGGGCTTGAAAAATATCTGAAAAGTTACATGCCCAGCTGGGCATGTGCAGGAAGTATTTACCTGCCCAGAAGTAAAATCTACATGCCCAGAAAAATTTATCTTTTAAGATAACAAAACAGAAGCCTCATTTTTTTAAAGTTAGAAATTATGACAAACTTTTTATACATCTTTTGCATCACCATTTTAAAGTGTCTGTATTCAAAATGCACAAAAGCATATATCTCAAGTTTTAAGAAAGGTAATCGATGGCATTTGAGAAATTTAGAGAGTATGCCATGTTCAATAATTCTTAATATATGTCCTGTGTTTTACAAAAGAATTAAATAATCATAGTTAACTGTATGGCAGTTTAAGTAGTTTTTAACAACAATTTTGAATGTAAAAATTATTTACCTTTTTCTCTTGTGCAAACAAAAGTAATTTTGCATCATAAAATATCCCAAGAATTGTTGTTTAGAAACAAAGACAAATCTTATGTTTTTGACTACTGTTGTACGCACTTAGTTATTAAACTATATTATCACCTGACACCCCACATTGCTTGAAAAAATTACTGGTGGTAGCCATTTTAGGACGGTTTTTGCAAACAATACACAACATAATAGTCTTGTCATTTGACTTTAGCCAATTAAATGTTTTTGTCCAAGATTCTTCAACTGTGCAACAGTTTTTTTTTTTTTTGTTTTTTTTGTACGCTTTATCATAGTCTGCTTGCATAAGTTTCAGATTTGCCAACGATGTAGATTCCGATTCTGAAATTACGTCACTCAACAATGTGGAAGACGAATTTGTAACTACCGCTGAAAGATCGGGAATTTCACATAATTGCTTACTATGAGATATACTCTCATTGCTGGATTTTATTTTCCAAAAAAAAAACATGGTATATTTATTACTAAATACAACTTATATCTACAGTCAACCACAACTAACACGAATACTGTTCTCTCAGATAAACTAAGTTATTGGCGTTGGTAATTTTCGCTCTTCTCCCGGTTAAGTGGAATGCATTGCGCAGGCTCGTTCTTAAACGAAGCTTAGCTTTTGTTTCAGGAGCACCGCTTCGTGTGTAGAGGGGGGGGGGCTTCCACCTGCCTCTCTCTCACGCGTTCGAGAGAGAGAGAGAGAGAGAGAGAGAGAGAGAGAGAGAGAGAGAGAGAGAGAGAGAGAGAGAGAGAGAGAGAGAGCAGAACCCACCCGGGGCTGGGCAATAGATATTCCGTCGTCACTCCCTCCCCATGAAGCACAGCTTTTTTGCCTATTACTCTGCGTCCTCCTGTTTCATGGCAGTTTATGCGTTTTGTCACTAAACACCGGAGGCTAGTTTCTTCCGAGGCATGCATCCCATCGTTAACTGTAAACAACATCTGTAGTAAAACTATGTACGGCCCCAATTTCTGGACGTAGAGCATAATATAATTAAAGAAGCGCTATTCTCCTGGCCTTGGCACTTATTTCACAACAATAATACAACTGCAGTAAAATGAAAAACATGCGACGACCGTCTTTTTCTCTAGAGCAGAAAATTATCCATTCCAAACTTCTTTTTTTTTTTCTTTAAATCTAGTTGCCCGATTTCATTTTTACTTGCCCAGGCCAATAATTTACATGCCCCGGGCATCTCGGGCATAGTATTTTTCAAGTCCTGAAAACGTATTCCTTCATTTCTGGATTCTCAATCACGCCCTACCCTCCCTCCCCCGATCAGTTTACTCCTGCAATCCTGCAGCTGCCTGCTGAAGTAACTTGTGAGTCAACAGAGCAGAGAAAACCAGCCAGTTCCAGTTAGTCTGTCTGTCATCAATCACACATGGATGGTGCCATGCGGTATAGTCGTGTAAACAATGAGCTCATATTGCTTGTTTTGTGCGTGGCAAGTTTTTTCCTGTTTATAATTCAGGTTTCTTAATCAGTGAGGGGTGGTACTGCTGTTTAAATACAATTTGAAAGACATGTCATGCTCTGAATTTCACAAATATTTGCTAAAGAAACCCGACTTACTGAAGAAAACCTTTTCCAGTGAAAAATATAAGTAAAAATGTCTAGCGAACTAAAATCTTTTTTCTTTTCTTTTTTCACATATAAACTCTCAAACTGTAAAATTGAAATGCAGATTATGTGCATTCATATTTACTTTTGTACAAAATTATTAATTGTATCCTTCTTTTTCCTCGAAATGTCCTCCTTTTTTAATGAAAATGCCCTGCCATTCCAAAAAGTCATCTGGTCACCCTGCCCTAAACTGGTGATAATCAGAAGAGGTGAGGCTGGGTGTGACAGCAGCTCAATTCCATCAAGCTTAAGAAGCTTTACCCAGATCAGAATGGCAGTAGGAGACTTAGTTTGTCCTTTTAAAGGAAAACCCATTTCCAGTTGACTAAAGCAGGGTACGCCACTGCTTCACTTTGTCATACA
The DNA here is from genome assembly GCA_039090855.1 of Macrothele yani. Taxonomy (NCBI): domain Eukaryota; kingdom Metazoa; phylum Arthropoda; class Arachnida; order Araneae; family Macrothelidae; genus Macrothele; species Macrothele yani. The sequence goes on from CM077029.1 coordinate 59,334,197, forward strand.
TTCGATCTAGCTGCTCCGAGTAAGGTTCAGCAGTGACAGTCTAGCCATCTGGAATGAGCTGAGTGTGGATCACACACTCATAACTCCACCAAATGCGCGGCATGACCGTTTTCTCAAAAAAATCTACTGGTTCTCTTATGTCCAACCCCTGTTTTGTGGTATCTGGATTACACAGGCAGATGTGCTTCTCATCCCCAGTAACTATCCACTTGAGGACCTCATTCTAATGAGGATTTGTGAGCAGTTTCTTAGACCTTGATACATTGTTGAGCTTCAGCAAAAGTCAGTTCATGCTGTCATCTGTACATGTTTCTGAGCGTGTGCAGATGGTCAGCAATAGTGAATTGCTAACTCTCAGTTTGGCTGACAATTTGTGGTGCTACCACAGAGGGCCTTACTGAACTTTTCTTCCTCCCCAAGCTCATGTTGCCAGCTGCAAACTTCTTGGATCAGATTTGCACCGTCTGTGTAGTAGCAACACTTTGTCGCATTCAACTCTAATTTTTCAGACTGCATCAGTCGCTTTACAATTTTGCTTCCACTAATTGCACAACAGAACCAAGATTTAAAACTCTGTAGCCAGTTTGTACAATGCAATAAATGTTCAGTGCAAGTTTCAAAACATGTGTACCTTACATAAATTTGTTCCCCACGCAATGAGCTTTTGTATGATCTGAAGCTTTCAGAACTTAAACTGTTGAAAATATGTATATTGGTGACACAAAGAATGCAGTGCAAAAAATTAAACTTTTTACAGACATCACAATGCATTATTGTGAAGTCTACAAAAAGTTGCATTGTTTAGAATGTTGGAAAAATGTTAGCCATTAGAAAATTATTTTGTTTAGAAAAATGTTAGCCATGATAAATGTCTTCAAACCATCTGCCTCCTAATCCATTAAATCACAATAGATAAATGGTTATACATGATTCTACCATAAAATGATATTGCTCAGAAACATAATTGTTATGATGTAGCATGATAGTCACATTTACTGAGTAGTAGTGATGTTATATCTTCATTAGGTGATTAACTACACAAAGAGTTGAACTAAATGCCATTTGTTGAACAAAAGCCTTCTAATTACCCCCTACTAGGAGAAAGAATGGGAGAAAGCATCTATTCTGGAGCCATGACATTTACAGTATAACATGAAATCTGATGTCTAAATCAAAGCAAAACAAAAGAAATGCTTTAAAAAGAATTCAAATGTGAATAACGCAGTATGAATTTTTTAGTACGTTTTTCCCCAACTGAAGTGACCACTAATTGAGAAAACTTTAGTTTATATGAACATTAAAATAGGTTAAACATCAAACTCAAGGGTGTATCCTGCATACGAAGCCTAGTAACTATGAAAAATAAAATGATACACTATCTACCAACAAGTAATTGGACACCTGTGATAGCAAAGGAAAACAAAGTTTATTCACCTTCAATAGTTGGTGGAGCCTCCACGAGCGGCAATTACAGCTGTGACCCTCCGGGGCATACTCTCAACCAGGCGTTGTACGATGGCTAGCTGTATTTTCTTCCACTCGGCTTGGAGAACACAGGTCAGTTCCTTCACCGATTTCGGACGGTGGGGGCACCCCTTAAGTTGACGCTCCCAACTCGTCCCAGAGGTGCTCAATAGGGTTAAGGTCCGGGCTCTGCGTAGGCCAGTCCATTTGATTAACCCCATTGTCACCATACCAAGCGATGGTGGACCTCGCAACATGACAGGTGGCATTGTCCTCCTGAAAGTAACATGGGTCCACCCCGTAAAACTGCCACAACATAGGAAGCGCATGGTCATCCAAAATGGTGCAGTAAGTCTCGGCGTTGAGTCTACCAGGAATTGCGACCAAGGGTCCTGTGCCATAACAGGAGAAACACCCCCATGGCATAATTCTACCGCCGCCAAACTTCACAGTTAGCACAATACATTCCGGCAGGAGGCGTCGTTCTCCAGGCAGACGCTAAACCCAGACCCTGCCATCCGAACGGTAGAGGGTGAACCTTGATTCGTCACTCCAGAGAACCTGTTTCCACTGTTCAACGGTCCACTGTCGACGTTCTTTGCACCATGTTAGCCGAGCAGTGCTATTGGACTTGGTGATCAAAGGCTTGTGGGCGGCAGCACGTCCATGATAACCGAGCAGATGGGCTTCCTCACGGATTGTATTCATCGAAAAAACACTTCCGGATGCCTGTTGAAACTCCTCATGGATGTGGCCCATCGATTTGGTGCGGTTCTTCCGAATTTCTCTTTCCAGCACCCGTCGGTCTCTAACTCCCAGTTTTGTGGTTCTGCCGCGTCGGGGCACATTCCGACAGTCACCTCTCATCTTCCACTTGCCAATCATGTAGGCCACTGTCGATTTTGGGTACTTCAACTCGCTTGATATGTCACGTATGGATCGGCCATTTCTGTGATAACCGACGATTACACCTTTCTCGAAATCAGAGAGCTCCGAACTGCGTGGCATCTTGCATGCGACTGGTTGCGTTGTTGTTTCCCACATGGTATTTAACGACGGTGGCCATGACGTGCATCAGGACCGCAGATATCGTCAATTGCAGGGGTGTCCAATTACTTGTTGGTAGATAGTGAATATTCCATAACAAATTTTTTTCAACATGCATGGAAATGTCCACTTTTGAAGATTCACTGTATATGTTGATTCAAACCCTTAGTAAAAATTATAAGACAATAAGATATTTCTTAACCCTTTCCGCTCAACTGTCGGGTGACACCCGACATTACAAAATCGTCAGATAGTTCGCGTGTCGAATGTCACCTGCCACGCTGTGATACCTCTATAGCTTGCATGTCGGCGCTCATGAGGTATTTCTTTTTCGCCGAATAGGTTGGGTTTCACCCGACACGCCGATGACGCCTCTATAGCTCATATATCTGAGCTCACAAGACATAAGAAATGTCATCGGAATGTCAGGAGTTACCCGCCATGCCGATGACGCCTCTATAGCTTGCATGTCGGCGCTTGGAAGGAATTTTTCACCGAATAGCTTGCGTGTCGTCCACCACGCCTATGACACCTCTATAGCTTGTATGTCGGGGCTTACAAGACATTTCTTTTTTGCCGAATATCTCGCATGTAGGGTGTCACCCTTCATGCTGATGACGCCTCTGTAGCTCGCATGTCGGGTGTCACCTGCCACGCCGATGATGTCTCTATTGCTTGTATGTCGGGGATAGCGAGCCAAAGCTGAACTTTCACTGCTAAGTTGTGGCCTCTACTGCAGGGAAAAAAAAAAAAAAACGAGTGCTGGGTGAGCATGGGTGAAAAGTTATTTGAGTGGAAAGGGTTAAAGAAACACTCATAAGATAAAAAAAAATTCCTAAAAAAGAGTAAGGAATATTAGTTTGAACATTCCTATCTGAGGAATCATTTTTTTATATTTCACCACGCTTATAAAAAGTAAATAGTTTTTAACTTGGTGAAAAAGAGACAAAGTGAAAAATATTACCCATTAATTTGTGAAGAGAGATTTGCTCTGCAAAAGTTGTCTTCATTTTGTTGATTACTTCTTGTAATTGGTTACGATAAGCAGCTGCATTAATAACGTCATTCAATTCTTCATCACTAACATGCACTTTAGGTTTGCCTTTACCTGAAAAACAATCATGAATTAAAACCTCAAATGTTTGCAGTGAAACTAACAAACTATCAAAACTGTATCTCACGTCCTCATATTGCCCATATTATGAAACTCCAAAACAGTTCAAATGAAACATAACCTTAAAAAATTATATGCATGCATTTTTAGCAAAATGATAAAAAACGGAAATAAGAGAAATAGTATTCTTTAAAAAAATTTATACATACACCAGGAAAAAACTGGTGGGAAATTACTCAGATGTGAACAGTAGTTCAGAGTCAAAGAGTTTGTCAAGACAACACAAATTGCTCTCAGATGGCTTTCTGAGAAATTCTATGATTTTCTTGTTGTTGTAGACACTGAGAAAGCATTTGATAAAATTTCAAACCACATTGTCCCAAGAGTTATAATGGGTATGTTGAGGACAAAATCTTTAAAGGTCTTAGAATTCTTTAAATTTACTGAAATAGTAATGCGCTAGTGATGTAATTAAAATAACCTTTTCAACCCTATCCCCATATGATACAGCCTATTCTCACAATGGGAACTCTGATATATGAGCATTCGAGTACTGTAAGAGACCTGTCTGACTTTCGGTTCCTTACCTGGTTCCATGCAGACACCTTTCTTACCACGTGTCCTTAGTGCTTTGTAACTTATGTATCACCATAATTTACAACTTGTGAAAAAACAAAACAGTCTTACAATGAAAATGGCTTTAATATAGAATTAGCGTTCTACTGAAAATGATATCACCATACATATTATTGTTGATTAGACGACAGCACTTCAGTACATGTGTGCCTCCATTGTCCGTGGTCTCACTGCCACTCACTTACATGCGTCTTGCCCGTCATGTGTCTCGCGCTGAACTCACTGCAAGATGGCATCTTCCAGCAAACTGGTCCAGCCTAGGGAGAGCAGCTATAGCCCCTCGGGCGTAACATCGAATGGAACTGTGATACGGGATGATGTCAGCAAGTATCCCTGCACCGCTGGCATTAACACATATAAAAAAAAATAATAATAATTGCAGTGTCCTAATCAGAGTCCTTACAAGTACAACAGGATAAAAGGAATTACACTCATTGCTCCACTTTGGAGTAGACAAGGGAATCCATTTCTAGTTGGTACTGAGACCAGCTCTAACATCTGAGCATTAGAGTACAACCATAATATCAGGATATGAGAAATTATACTCATTGCTCCACTTTGGAGTAAACAAGGCAATCCACTTCTAGCTGGTGCTAAGACCAAATAATAGAAAAGGTTAATGAGCAGGATTTTATACAACAATAAAAAAATTCTACATCATGAAAAATACCTTGGGAACTTACCACATCCCAAAGTGTAAACTTATCACAAAATATGAACCAGAAAAGAGTGATGAAGGACAGAATGCTCTCCATAAGCAGTGCATGGCCACATCATTCTATCTCAGCAACATATTTACCTGATAACTTCACCAGGGAAATTGAAGCTAATAAAAGAAGTGAGTTTGAAGGCATTAAAAAACACTTGAAGTAGCAATGCTAAATATGCAAAGGATAGGTGGAAGGCAAAGAGAAGTAGCTGTCTTGATGAAACACATTTTTTACATTCAAGAAACATGACAGAAAAAGGGATAAAGTCTGTCAACTTTATGATGACTGCTGAGTTTATGGTGTTCCATTAAAGGCCTAGAAACATGGTGGGGAAGTACCCTGCTACAGAATTAAAAGTGCGTGTGCATGTGTGAATGACATTATATCTTAACAGAAAATATTTATCCCTTAATATTACAAAAAGTTCCTTTCAAAAATTGGAATACACTGGTCCTATTTTTCAATGTAATCTAAAATCAAAGTAGTGTATTTAGTGTTCGGATGTGGTAAGTATGTACCGTATATTTAACCTATTTTAAACATTTCTTACACTGCAAATCTCCCATTTTTTGCTCTCTGGCTTTTTCCTGAATAGGTGCTAAAAATAAACTTACATTGATACAGTGCAGTGGAAGAATTTTGAAGAACTTTACTGGTCCACTAGAAGTTGGTGGTCTGAAAACATTAATGTATATTTAATGTGCACATTGTATTAGCTGTATTAGTTTGACTGCCCTTCTTTCTACAAGGTGGGGTACAGTGAAGCATAAACTTTAATCTGAAATTAACTAAATAATATGCTACAAATATTACAAAATATTTCCCTACTGACTACAATTTCTTTGCCAATTAATGAATGTGTAAGTCTCATTTACCTTTAGTTAGCATTTTGATGAGTGTAAGGTTCAGTAACAACTTATTTTCTCTTTTCATCTGATTGGATCTATAGCAACACTTAGAGAAGTGGATCAAATTGTGCAATATCTAGGGTGTCTAGTAATACCTCATTAAGTCTGAAACAGTGTGTTTATTTTGCCAATCTATTTGGGTTTCCCTCATATTCCTGAACCTCCGTTCACACTCGGTTGGTGTGTAACGAAAACATCCATCACTACCAAAACATTTCCAATGATAATTTTCAGGGTTCTACATTGCAAGAATACAGTAACTGTTTTAAAGAAATTCACTCAACTTCTATACTTGCTCTTTGGATTTTGAATTTCTGCAATATACCATTATATTCATCAATCAGTACCCTGATTACTTCCTTCTCCAAGTTTGCCAAACTGGCTTCCATTGAAATGAGTTACCGTATTCTCCTTGTAATATTCCTGCAGTACAGTGGAGATTCTTGCTAACAATGTTTTGCTGGCTGGTAAATCTGTAACTTTTTAAGCTTTTTTGGGGGGGGGGGGACTGCTTGTTTTTAACATCTTTATTTCAGGATTTTCTCTCCCCAATGCATAGACTTTGCAATTTTCATTCATTGGACTTTAGGGAAAGGATAGTAACAACTACTAGGTTATTTGCTATCTACCATGAACAAAAAATATTTTGCAACTTCCCTTTATGGAGAAAAATAAATATACCACAGCTTCTTTCTGAAATAAATAATGTTACCTAGAAAATGGCCCATCAGACCACTATCATTTTGATTGTGGTGGTCCGACTCAATTTTTAGTGGTCTCAGGCCAACGGACCACCAAATAATTCTAACACTGCAGCGTGTTTGGCTTATATCTGTTAGAACATTTTTGGTGAAGGAATGGTTCAATGATCCATTGCTTCAAGGGTTTTGGTGTTAGGTCTAATATTAAAAAATGATGTTGACCAATGAAACACATTTACAATTACCCAATGAGAAAAGTTTTCATTTAATTTTCTGGAAACATGCATTGAGTTCAACAAAAATTTTACAATTTTGCCTTGTCACCTAACAAGAAAACTGTGCAATTAGAAATGATGGGAAATATACAGAAAACTTTGGTCACATATTCTTACGAGTATCTGATAGGAAGAAAAAGAATTTTCGCAATCCAACTTCTAAAACCATAAACAAATACGCCAAAAAAAAAAAAAAAAAAAGCAAGTCATTGTTTAAACATGTATTTGCATATCGAAAGATGTATTGAAAAATTCATAAAATACCTAGCACTAAAAAGTAGAACACTAAATTAGAAAATGAGTATACAAATGGAACAAATCTAAATAATGTGAATAATAAGCAATGACTTATTGTGAATAATATCAATCCTTTAATGGACTATACTACAATACATTTTTTCACTTTCAATCAAATTTGGAAATAATAAGTGCAGATCTTATATTTTTAAGTTTCTCTGTTTCTGAAATTTGAAAATAACCAATGCTAAATCCAAGGGCGTATTTAGAGGGGGCTAAGCTCCCCTTCTCTGAAAGTGTTTCATTTTTTAATGTGTTTGGTTAGAAAAGATGCCTTAATTTAATAAAAATGCATCAACTTATATTAGAAAAAAATGCTTTAATTTTTTTTTCATTGACTTTTATATATTTTTTATTTTGTTCTGGTGGATTTGAAAAACTTTCATTTTTCACCCCCCCCCCCCCCGAAAAAAATTCTGTATACATCCCTAGCTAAATCTAAATGCTTGGCAAGATTTGAAGAATTCAGCTTTTATGCTAAAGAAAATATGTCATCCTAAGACCGCTACAACAAGAATACTTTTCCACAAACATTATAGGACATTCTTTATTTTTGCCTAGTACCTACATTTTTGTTATGCAGCTCTTGGTACTTATAAGCAGCTTTAAAACATCAGATTTTGCCTTAAAATGCAAAACTTCTTCCAAAAATATTTATTTTGTTGTAGGTAGTAGAGAACATCAATAATTTCATTCCAAGATATAGCACATAATTTAAAAATTGTTTAAAACATACCAACCTTTCGATTCTTTTACGATAGCCTTCTTTGCAAATTTCCTAACTTGCTGCTCAAAACATTCACAATGGAATTTCCCTTCATGTGATATCCTGTTTGAAAAAACATAGTTCACAGGTGGTATGTTGCAAATAGTTTGGCAACGTAACGCACTTCCCAAAAACCTTCCAACATTCAGATGTAAACTATTTTTTTTTAAGAATTTGTTGCTAACATATGATAAACCTTGCAGCCAAAATCTAGTAGTACTGCACATCTGAAAACTGGCCATCCTATAATGTGACAAAAAAAGGAGAAGATAAATAACAATAAAATAATAAATAAAAACTTGCACCAAAAATTAATAAACAAATATCTTATTTTTCATGTTAAGCTTCCTGTATCTAAAACATTCACAAACATTACTTAGCAAATAAATAAGAGTACAGAACATAATAATAATAATGAAAAACAGAACAGACAGCAATACACACACAGCAAGAAGAAAAGGCAAAGATATTGTTACAGAAATGAAATAAATTTAATACAAATGAAGCTATGTCACAGCAGACGTGAAGTGGCATGAAAATTTAGCAGGATGACTTGCTCATCTATCTAAATCTCACATAAATTCTTACATGCACATTAATTTAAATAAGGTTTCATGGTACAACTAATTTTCAAGGCTTATGTCTTGGAAATTAGTGGAAATTTTTCAGAATTTCTTTTATAATGAACTTACTTACTATTATGAGATGAGTTCACAAAATAATCAGTGATAAAATTTAGGACAAAAGTTTTAGTTGTCCTTTTTTCTTTCAGAACTACCTAAAGTCCAAAGATTCAGTTTGTTTAGCAAGTCACATACATGCTGATTATGCTTTTGTCACTAATTTATATTATGATCTCATAAAATAGTAACACACAGTGTAGTCATTCACTTTTATATGTATATTGCAACATGGTATTTTTCAATTTTAATTTAGCTGCCAAAACATAGTCAATCTGGAAGAATATTAATTTCAACCACCTGAAGTAAAGTACCTGAAGAAAATACAGTAAATAACTGGCTCTCTCTTACCAGTTTATCATCAATAGCAACATGGCACTCAAAATCTGCCATTTACTTGCTATACATATAAATAAACATCATCCAATGTGACATCTTCTTCCAATTTCTTCACTATTTCAGCAGGAGTACATAAAAGTGATAGATCAATAGCCAAAACTAGATTACTTTGATTATTCATTCAACCAAAGAAAGCTCTTACATGGAACAGATTTACTGCAGACTTCAAAAGTATATTCATTTACATAATTAGTCATCTCATCAAGTACACACACTGACAGTGGTGCCTAAACCATGGTGCTACATGCCCCGACTGATCAAAAGCCATGTGGGCACTTTCGGTCAGAACATTTCTCGAGGGGCAGAGTACATTAAGACTTCAGCCATGTCATGGAGATTTTGCAGTCACTCAAACCACTAAATAGAAATGAAAGTAGTTTGCTTACTTATTTTAGGTTATTTGCATCATGCAGCAAATCTGAAAATTTCCTATACACCTGCCAAAACAGAACAGATGAAACGGAACTGGATGATGTAGTCAGAACTTTTCATGAACTGTTCCTAGAAAAAGTGTCTTTGGAAAATTATCTTATTCTATTTGCAACACCCACTTGGTAAGTGCTACACATAATTGCTGTATTTTAGAATACTTGATTTATGCCTTTCCCTTGGTGAAGTATTAATTAAAACTTCTTTAATAGTACCAACACTTCCTTTTTTGAAGTAGTAAAATTCTCTGTTAGAAAACTTTTCAAAGCACTAATAATGTTAATACGTACAATGAAAAGCATTGAATAATTCAGATAAGATGCCTTCATCTTTTTCATCCGCCATGCACCAGAATTAGAAAATTAATATCTTCTAAATCTATGGGAAATAAAAAAAGGAAACTTTTGGGATTTTCATACATTGCAGTGATCTATTCATGAAAAAAAAAAAATCGTAAGAATCGGAGAGAGTGTGGTGGATAGAATCTTATGATTTGGCGTGGGATGGCCCAGTTAAGTTTTCCAACAAAAATTCCTAAAATGTGTCGTACGAATTTTGAGAGCTGAATATTTTTGAACCATTTCATATCAAATTACATATTTTCAAATATGTATACCATTTTTTTATTGAAAACTTCTGCCAAATAATTCAGGACACCAAACTACACTTCATCCGCTTGGAAATCAAGAGGAAGAAATATTCCTCATAAATACATGGAATAATCATACACTGACTGATACTGACAGGGAAAATGTCATATCATGGAGGAAGGCCGAACATACAGGATGATCAATAAGGAAGTAGGCGATACAGCATTGAATCTGTTGGAATTACAGCCTCTCAGAGTTAAAAAAATTAAAAAAATAAAAACACAGGTCAGACACGATTTGCAAGCACTCCAAGTGGTTTGTCACTTACACTGCCTGCCAGGAGGAGCTACTGTTCACTGGAACTACACGTACCTTGGAACAACACATACAGGCACCACTCCTGCTCTGTGACGTAAGTGCGGTTGAGAACTCTTTTCTCAGTGTGCTGTTGTCTTTGCTTGTGCACGTTTGTGTATCCGCGATGTTGCGGTGTGTGTTGTTCGATCGATGCAATTAACTGCTCCTTTAATAAAGAAAGCAACTCTGTTAAAGTGTAATGTTCCAATCATTAGACTCTATTATGCCACAGTATTTCAAGTAAGTGTTTCTTCTCCTACAGCAAGGCAATTGTGTGAAAGACTGAACTGATCTTCTGCAACAAACATGGCGTCGATAAGAAATGACTTGTGTTATGGTGGAGAATCTATGCATCGTGAACATATCCCATTAAGTTGGATATAAGTGTTTCTTTGTATCATCATTTGTGTTATAATTAAACATTTCTTCCTATTTACATATAACTCAGGTCAATATATGGTTTTATTCTTACAAATATGAAGTGCTCTCTGTTTGTTTTTATTAAGCCCACAGTCTTTTGCCATAAATGAAGATCTAGCGAAAAACTTTTTCTTTTCTACTGCATACCGAATAAATTGGAGTGTTGATATTATTTATTTAACTACACATCCAGTTTAAGAATTTAAATTCAACAAAAGGATCCGACATGGCATCGAGGCAATGAGAGTCCTGGGGTATCGTGGACCATGTGGTGTTGATCGGAGTCCACACTTCATCTTCATTTTGTAGGGGTGGGAGGGTACTCGACCGACGTCCAATTGTGTCCCACAGATGCTCGATGGGCGAGAAGTCTAAGGATCAGGCTGGCCACGGAAACATCCACACACTGTGTAAAGCATTCAGGCTGATCCGAGCAGTGTGTGGCAGGCCATTGTCCTGTCAAAAAATGATGTTTGAGATGCCCTGCAGATACGATAGTGCCACGGGCCACAGCACCTCATCAACATAGCAGCGTGCCATCGACGTGCCCATGGCTGTTGGCGCTGATAGCACCCCCACATCATGATTCCATGTGGCCCTCCACATTGGCGGATGAATCCACCCGTTGGCTATGTCGCTTCCAGACTCTCAGACGGTGATCATCTATGGCGAGACAGAACCACGATTAATCGCTGAACACCACGCCAAGCGGTGACGATAATGGCTCACTGTTAGGGGTAGCCTTCACAACAGATGGTTGGACAGTAAACCAGACGAAGCCGATCGGTGCGACACTGTCCACGTCGATATTGGAGCATCCAAACTGCCCCGTACACTCTGCAAAATGTTGCCCGTGGTTCCGTTATGGCATAACATTGGATGCGACGATCAGTGCGCTTGGACATCCGTCTTTGTGATCCGGTCCCCCAACAATGTTGCACAGATCCTTCCTAGGGCCACCATCTCCAAATGTGACCGAAGTTGTGGCATTACACTGTGTTTCTTCCACAATATTACGCAAGGACCATTTGGCGGTACGAAGGCCTACAATGACCCCTCTCGTAAACCTATACGTTTGATGAAATCGCATATGATGGTGTCTTAACAGCATTGGCAACCCTTGTTCATTCTCCAGACACAATTACAGCAGAACCACTTATCACAGCCATGACAATATCTCGACTGATCGGGCTGGTTGTCTGCTTATATCTTGCGTTATGCTGTTTGTGCGATTGGCCTGCAAATGCAATCATTTTCATAACTTGTATGTGTGCTCCCACCCTGCAATTTGCACATCGCTGTATTCACGTCTTCATGGTGTGGCATTTCTTCTATCAGTCAGTGTATAATTATTGACAGCAATCAGAATGACTCTGAATTGCTCTAGTTTACTGTTTACCATATAATATTATATTAGAAAACTTGAAAATTGCATCACGCTGTAGAATGCATCCAACCCACATCTCCCAATTTAAAATCAGGATATCATTTAGTCATAAGGGGTCTACAAAGAAACTCATCCACTCTGCCCCCAAACTTTCTCTGATTGACAACTTCTCCAGAAGCCTAGAAAAAACTACAGAAACTGCTTCTGAACAGAGAAAAACTAAAATGTTATACACAAAAGATAATCCTCTACAACAAAATAGTATCAAATATGAACACCAAGAACTGCTCAAATTAAAAAAATGTAATGATGATGGTTATGACCGACAAATCCAAGCAGCTTGTGATAGTTGATAAAAACGAATTTCATGTGAAGATGCTGCAGTCTATAAAAAAACTAGACACTGAAGTAATAAGAAAGGACCCCACTGATACAATAATTAGGAAATTGGTGATGTTAAAAAATCACAGTAAACTTCTATTGAATGAATAAGTTCTATCCACCAGTGGGATCTTCCATACCCAGTATATTTGGAAAACTTAAAACACAAAGTTGATAGCCCTATTTGGATTATAGTTAACAAAAGTATTGCACCTACCATTAATTTTGAAAAAGCTTTGTTTGGATATCTTACCCTTTCTTTAAAACTCACGAATACACAGTAAATAATTCTATAGAAGTCATAGAGAAAATTAAAAATATAGAGATTGCTGACTGCATAATGGTTAGCCTTGATGTTGTTGCATTATATCTGAACACTCCCACACATGAAGCTATTACTCTTGTAAATATGAAATTGATTGCAGTTGGAGTTCCAGAGAATGAAGTGAACAGTATTGCATCTGCACTCAACCTAATTACAGAAAACAATTATTTCAGATATAAATAATCAAGTAATATACAGACAAAAATTTGGATCCCCTGTGGGCTTTCCAATTTCGGGTCTGTTGTCAGAAGTTGTATTACACAGCACATTGAAAACAAAGTACTTAAACAAGGACAAGGGCACTTGCTAATGGTGTTCCTTCGATATGTGGATGACATTCTCATCATCTGGCAATATTCAGAAGATAGTTTAAGGAAGTTTATTGAAAAATATAACGAATACTACCCAACAATACAGGTTACTGTCAAGAAGAAAAATGGTGGGCAAATTGCCCTTCCTTGACATTCTGCTTCGTAAACACCAAAGATGTATTAACTATTCACTATACAGAAAAGACTCTTACGTACCAGTAATTATACCAAATGATTCAGCCCACCCTAAACATAGTCAAGAGGCTGCCTTTCATTCATATATTAGAAGAGCCATTTCCCATTCAAATATATCTTTTATCATATCCAAAAGGTGTGGCTGTTTCCACAATCCACTTCATTTCTGAATGTTCCAAACTTCTATTCGACATATGGGAAATAAAATCAATATTAATAGACCTAAGCGTGAAAATAATGTTGAAAATATCACACAGTTTTGTGGGTGTTTACCTTATATACCACAGTTAAGCAGCATTTTAAAAAAGGAATGTAATAAAGTGAATAAAAGATTCGCCGATAGTGTAATCGATAACAAATTTCTTACTGCCGATTGCAGTAATAATGCAATTATGCATAGAGCAGGTGTATACGGCATACCCACGAGGAGTAATGGTACCAGCAATATTGATAGCATCTACATATGTAGTACTAAAAGGCGACTACAGACAAGAATGGAAGAGCACAAGAGAAATTGGAAAAAGGGTGAACAATGAGCATCTCTTATTACCTATTGCATTAATAATAATTATATTCCCATGTGGGAAAATGCAAAAATATATACTACACATAATGCACATAAGAAGATTTTCTATTCTGAGTCTATTGTGATAGAAAAAAACCAGGGAATTTAATTGTAATGAACAGACCCACTTGAATTGCCGTTTGCCTGGTGGTACATAATAACAAAAGAAAAGAACATAAAAACTAAATTTATTCACAATGTCTCATCCAATAATGATGACTAATGAAATTACATAAAATGAACACCAGATGGTGCAACAATAGGAAATGTCGAAAATCATGAGACCTACCAACATACGGACAACAGGACCAATGGGCGATAAGTCGACTTGTGACAAGGAGGTAGTCACAAGTCGACTAATCGCGATTGGTAAAAAAAAAAGTCGACTTGTGGTAGTCACAAGTCAACTCATTGTTAGGGTGCAATAGATACCTATCTGCTTTTAGCAGATGGGTATCTATTGCACCCGACCGCTGAAGATGGGCACAGAGTAGCCTGAAACATGTCCGGGCGAGCTGGGAATGACTTGTTGACTTTTTTAATTTTGATACTTCACAATAATTGTCATCGAACAATGAAAACTTCAATTGCTGAAATTCTGGCTGCATCAATGTAGTCTAGTCTTAACTACAGTCTTTGAATGATTTTAGCTCATCACCCCCTTCTTTTATAATTGCGTAGTTGTTCGTGTTGAACTGTGAACATTGAATATCTATTAAGGGTGTGGTGCAACAGTGGACACCGGACAAGTAGCAAGATTGAACTGAAATGTAATAGGTATGTTTATGCTAGACTTTTGCAAACCAGGACGACTGAAGCTGAAATAAGGTGAGAGTAATATGTGTTGTTCCATATACCACATTCCTGGTTTTATGTCTCACTGGCTGTAACTTACATAAGCTTTAAAAATTTAATGTAAATATATTGCATATGTAAAGATATTCTTAGGTTCAGATATAAATATCCCATTGTCAACTATGTCAACTTGTGGTTTTTGGTCTCATGTACTATAACGTGTGTAACAGTGCTATAGAGAACTTTGTTCTAATATACATGTTACACACTGTTGTATAGAATCATTCATCTGCAGAAATCAACACAAAATTTGTCTGAATTGTAAATGTTATCAATTTTTTTACTAGAATTGTACAATAAACCAAATATACTCCAAGAACACAATCCAGAATCATTTATTTTCGTAAATTTTGTACATAAGTCATCCAGAGAGCTCACTGTATAACAAATAGTTTTTTAAGATCTGTGGAAAGCAAAGATAATTCATAGCATTTCTAAAAGCGTAATAACCGTGTTTGGAAATTAACAACTGTCGTATTTTGATACGGCACAAGTTCTTTAAAGATGATGATTTATCAACTTCTGTTAAGATTTCATTCCACCTTTGATCACTGTACTCTGCCTTAAGGATTTCTCGGCACCTTGCAGAAACAGCACGGAAAGAACTTTAAACTGGTTCAGTGACTGCAGTGAATTGAAGCAGAAGCTCTAAAATATTCAGAATGTCATTCTGGCTAAGCAACTCCATATCAACAGTCAAAACAATGACAAAATATTCCTGACTCTCAAAACTTCCCTTCTGAAAAAGCAAATGTGGATCAGAACCCAACGTGAGCAAATCCTTGGTGTGATCACCACGAAAAGAGCAAACATACATTGGAAGGAACATCTTCACGATGGTAACTAATTTCACAGCCATACTTAATTAGGAAATCTAGATTTCCCTCACTACTTAACAATGCACTGAAGATGGGAGGGTAAGAGTACTTTAGTATACCACCAATCTTAAAACATACTGGATTCACACGGGCTACATGCTCCAATAAAATTTGCATAGGCACTAAATCTCCACTACCTGCAGCCAATGAGAAGGCAGTGCTTCTACAAGAATATGATAAAAATTGATCTAACACATTCATTTCCCTGTAATGAAAGCTATTTACTGGGAAACCACATGAAAGAAGAGTTTCAAGACTGCCATACCTTTTATGCATGATAGCTACCTTAAGTGGGCACGCATAATCAATACGATTATAGTCTGGGAATTGGCAATTCATTTTGTCTAACAGCAGTTTTATGCAAGCGGAAGGGTCATGAAAAACAGCTATTTGTAGAGCTTGGACTTTACAACTCAAATGTGCTACATGCACCCATATACACTGAAGAGCAATTGAATTAGAGATACCTGTCTAGTAACGTGCAGCACCACCTTTCGCCCTGATGACGGCGGCGATTCGTCTCGGCATGGACTCGGCAAGACACCGGAAGCGTTGGAAAGCCTTACAGATCCACGACCCTTGAACAAGCTCCCACAGTTTACGAAGATTTGATGGAGGGGGTGGGGGTCAGAGCCTCGAGCATCTCTCTCGATGGCATCCCAGATGTGCTCGATGGGATTGAGGTCAGGTGACCTAGCTGGCCAAGGAAGCGAGGTCACGTCGGTGGAGTGTTCATCCAACTATTTGGATACAATTCGGGAGCGATGAACACGGTGTATTGTCTTGTTGCAGGATGAGGTCCCCAGTGGGATGTTGAAGACGCACAAATGGGAGCAAATGGTCGTCCAGGATATCCTGGTAACGTCAGCCTGTGAGGGACGGTGTCACACATACCAGGAATCCCATTTCAGTCCACGTAAACAGTCCCCAGACGAGAATGCCACCCCCACCAGCTTGAAGAGTACCCTGCTGGCAAGAAGGATCCATCGCTTCATGTGGTTTGCGCTGTACTCGTATCCTGCTATCCATATGTACCAACGTGAATCTCGACTCATTAGTCCAGGCAACATTTTTCCACATGTCTAGGGTTCAGTGGCGATGTTCCCGCACCCATGCTAATCTTTGCACCCTGTGATGTGCGGTCAGCAGCGGTACCCTCGTATGATGATGGCTTCTGTACCCCATAGTGAGGAGATGGTTCTGGATGGTGTGGCTGCTAACATGATTTTGTGCACCAGCGTTAAATTGCACAGTGATTTCTTGCACTGTGGCCCATCTATCCGCTGTTACAATGCGAGCTAGCCGACGATGACCCCGCTCATCCACATGCTGTTGTCCACGGCAGTTGGCCCTTGCAGGGATAGTTTTACCGGATTTGATGTACTCACGGTGCACCCGTGACACAGTGGCTTGTGAAAATCCCAGGGCCTGCATGACTTCCGAGATGGAGTGACTCATTCGTCGGGCCCTGACAATTTGCCCACGATCAAATGCGCTTAGATCCTTCGTCTTACCCATACTGCGTCTGACTCTTACTGATTCCCGTCGCATCACTCCTTATATTGTCGGATTGCTGCATACATCATGTCGTTTCCGTTTACAGGGCAGCCCACAGCGCCATATTTGCATAATGCCAGCTGTCTCTAATTTAATTGCTCTTCAGTGTATAGAGATTGGCGTAAAAAAACGCAAGAGGCACTGCGCTGTGGAACAGCATCTTTTCCAGAGCTGGAAAGTGTCTTGAATGATTGGATTGTGGGCTGCAGACAAAATGGTTACATTGTAACGCAAACTGGTATACGTTTGCGAGCAATGAAGCTTGCAAAAGATGAAAAGTATGCAGCCGCAAATAACACTTTTCGTGCCTCACCAGGTTGGTGCACAAGGTTCATGATCCGCTTTTGGTTGCGTCTACTCCAGCGCACCAAAATTGCCCAAAAGTGACCTCGAAGCAAAGATAATGGAATTTCAAAAGTATGTAATTCAAAAGAGAAAAGAGACTGCTTTGGAACTTTCCCAAATAGGGAACATGGAAGAAACCGCCATGTGTTTCGGCCTTCCTGGAAATAAGACGGTGAACCGAAAGGGCGAAAAAAATATCTTGATTAAAAACGATTGGCCACGAAAAACCAGTTTCACTGTTGTTCTTTCCTGTTTGGCCGACGGCAGGAAGCTACCTCCGGTAATTATTTTCAAATGCAAAACTATGCCGAAAAGCGTAGTCTTTCCGTCTGGTGTGCTCGTTCGTGCCCATGAAAAAGGATGGATGAACGAATTCAGAACAATTGACTGGTTAAAGAATGTGTGGAACAAAAGGAAACCTTCCCTTTGGGTGTGGGATGTTTGTTGCACACCGTTGTGCAGAAGTGAAAAAAACTGCAGAAAATTCAAAAACAACTCTTGCTGTCATCCCAGATGGGTTGACATCTGTTCTTTAACCACTAGATGTCTGCCTTAATAAGCCCTTCAAGGACAATGTGCGGAGGCATTGGACGGATTGGATAAGTTCCGATTTGCTGACTGAAACCAAGGGCGGAAATCTAAAGAAGACGGATATCGTTTTGATTGTACAATGGGTCAAGGATGCTTGGGATACGATACCTGCGGAAATGGTCGTGAAATCATTCAAGAAATGTTGCATTAGTAATGAACTTGATGGCACAGAGGATGATGAGATTTTTATGAGTGACGACGACAGTGATTCTTATGACACAGGCATATATGGGAATACTGATGTTTACGATGCTTCGCCGATGACGGAGAAAGACTTTTTAACTGTTTGGCGATTCTGACTCGGAATCGGATTTTTAAGGGCACTGATGAAGTTTTGGGGTATGCAAATTAAATTTCTTATTATATATATAATTTGTTTGTTTTTTCAAATGCTTTTGAATAAATTTATTGAAAAAAAAAAATTCTCATTCCGTGATCGACTTACACACGAGTTTTTGATTTTTACGATTTCTTTACTATGAAAGCGGGGGGGGGGTCGACTTATACGCAAGTATATGCGGTAATCTACATTTTAAAAAAAAAAACATACGAACAAAAAGAACTGATATAACACGCAAACATACAGCAACACAAGTGGTCGTCAGGAAAGCACCCGTTTCTTGCATGTGTCTTTTCTGAAACCAGGAAAGGGATGGACAAGATCCAAATTTCCCCTTGGCCATGCTCCCAAAGTGACAAGACCAAACAGAATAAATAAAATGCAAACATTCCAATGTCCTACCTGGCTGAAAGAAGCCAAAAATGATAAAAAATAAATACCCAAAGGCAGCAAGAATGACCTCTGAAAAATAGTGTAAGTGTAAGAACACAAAGAATTTTACAGCACATAACACAAGAGAATAGACTGATAAGAAACCAAGAATTACCTTTTTTAATAATATTTTGGTGCTTAAATTGTAAAGAACAAATACCTTATTGTTTTTGTACTATTATAACGCTTCATATTTTTATGGGTTTTATATTTCCAATAGAGAATGAAAAAAAATTTGAACTTTAGATTATATTTGGCAAAAAAAAAGAAATTGAATTTGGTAAATGGATTACAAATGTTTTTAAAAAGCCAGAGCAACTGCTGTACATATATACACATACATACATACATAGTAGTATGTATGTATTACACACGCATCAGTACTCTCAAGAATGAAATTTGTTAAAGCCACAAGTTTTTTTGTTTTGTTTTTTAATGAAGCCAAATGATGAAAAAATTGAATCAAAACAATTAAATCAAGTGGAAAATTAAAATGTATTATGTTGTAGATAAATTTCTACAAGACAACATAATGGAGAATCCCCTAAAAGGTATTTATTTATTTTTAGTATGATTAACTGTGAATAAGACTGCATATTTTGGATTATGGCACTGACCACAGACCTTTGATAAAGATGTCTAAAAGTCCTTATTCCTGAAGAAAAAAAAAAAAAAAAATATATATATATATATATATATATGTCTTTACAGGAAGCAGACTCACTGTTTATTTTTTAACTCAATTTATGTATATTTTTATGATGAAACTAGTTACAGTGTTTTCCAGAAACCCAAAAAGTCTCACATATAGTGAGAGGTTCTAAGTTTTTTCTGATACAATATTAAAATGAACCCTATATTGAATGGTTATGTTAAAATTGAAATTATAGTAAGACATCTTATCAGACCATTTATTAAAAATGAATCAAGAAACTCATGAAATATCAAGTACTCCAGAATGAATTGGTCAAAAACTTACATGACTGCTTAGAAACTACACAAAATTATAACTATTTTGTATATAATGGCATTTAACAGGCTCTATTTTCTCCCATGCTTTTAGTTATAAGTAGAAAATACAAAAAAAATATTTATTTTCCCCATCCTACCTAAAACCTATCATTGGCTAAAGTATGTGGATGATGTTTTCTTATTTACCCACACTAAAAAAAAAAAGGAAAAAAGCTATACTTTAGCTGTGGCAGCCCACTTGCTCTGATTGGCTACAAGTTAGCATTTACTTTCAGTACAGATAGGTGGTGCCACCACTGTTCAATCTTGGTATATTCATTTGTTAAAGCTATCGGGGTTAAATGATAATTTCATTTTTTCATTTTTCTTTTCTACAATAAAAGCATTCCAGAACTCTAAAACCCAAAGATGTTAACATGCTGTGCGAGACACTGATATAGTTTTGTGACCTTCAGTTAGTTATATATCTTCAGCTGTGCCCCCTCCCCCTAACAGAGGAGGCATAGCTTTGGATAATAAAGGTCACTTATGATTACTACTTGAAATAAAATTATTGGTAAATTACATAGTTCCATTACATATTTTTTTTAATGTGCTCATTTTTTTATAGCAGTACAAAATTAGCATTGTGTGCGCATCCGTTGGTGCACGAGTTTTTTTTTTTTTTTTTTTTTTTTTTTTTGATTGGAGGTTTAACGACCACCGTGAGCAACTCAATGGGCTATAAGCAGTCGCCCGTCCCTAATTTAGGGTCACTGGTTCCAGGGAAGGGAGAGAGCCAGTGCCGTAAGACAAACACAACATCCATGCCTCACAGGGATTCGAACCCGGACCCCGTTCGGACGAACGATCAGAGGCCATCGCTTAGACCACTGCGCCACCGGGGCGGCGGTGCACGAGTTCATAGACACAGGCTGCAAAACTCGCAGCCCTTATTCAAACTAACCCCAAACTTGAAGCCGATTAGAATGAGACACTGATCACAGCTAAATGTTTTTTATTGTACAAAGTAAATGTTAATTTTGGTTAATTGATGACATGGCTACACCTAGACTCAGTAAATTACAAATTTCACAAAAATATGTTGTTGTTTTTACTAAGGAATAAGATATTACTAATAAGTAATATACTTTTATTCATCAATAAAAAACATTTTTGACAGATGTTGAAGACAGAATGAAATTATCATTAGACCCCCCCCGATAGCTTCAGTGGAAATGAACATACTGAGTTTGAACAACAGTGATGCCATTTATGGGCAATGAAGTTAAGTGTAAATACATAGCTGATCAGAGCGAGCAGGCTAACTGCTGAAGTGTAATAAAAAATTCATAACTAATACCAATTTCAGTTATCACCACTAATGCAGATAATACTGTTTCACTTTCAGTTTACTGAAAACCTGAAACCAGTCCTAATATCACCTCTTACCATTTATACATCTTTGGAAAGTGCTAGTTAGTTCAAACAAGTTAGTAAAATCATGCAATGCATTGATTATGATACGCTTTCCAACATACTAGAAATCATTACTCAAGTTATTACTCAAGTTATGAGGAAAATGGCTGTGGAATAAATCTCACTTCTGTGCCCTGACCTTTGATCCCATTTCAATGATATTCAACAGAACTGGTTCAGTATACCTCCGAAATAAGATGATAAAGTTTTGTCGTAAGGGCTATGGAACAGATCCCGCTTCTGTGTCCTAACCTTTGAGCCATTTCGCCCAATTTTCAATAGGATTCGTCCCCAGGCAGGTCCTTACAACATACTAGCATTTCATCCAAATCGAAACATTTTTACGTAAGTTATGACGCATAATGGCGATGGAAGTGATTCCGCTTTTATGTCCTGACCTTTGACCCCCATTTTGCCAATTTTCAATAGGGTTTGTCCCCAGGTGATCCCCTACCACATACTAAAATTTAATCGAAATCGAACCTTTTTTACGTTAGTTATGACGCATAACTAACGTAAAAAGGTTCGATTTAACGCATAAGAGCAATGGAATGGATTCCGCTCCTATATCCTGAACTTTGACCCCATTTCGTTCACTTGCAATAGGGTTCCTTCCCAGGTGTTCCCCTACCACATACTAAAATTTTATCAAAATCAAACGATTTTTACGCGAGTTATCGTGCGGACGAACATACGCACACAACGCGTGACGTAATGAGGCAGATGGGAATCGTGACCATCTGTTTGTAAGACTGTGACGTCATAAAACTTTAATAGGATCCGCGCACAACGCGTGACGTAATGAGACAGATCGCGTGAGCGCGCCCCTATTAACCCACTAAACGAATTTTCCTAAAGTCGAGATCAAGCTAAATCGATTTCTAGTACCAGAAAATGGTAGGTTAACGACTTTCATCAATATCCTTAGAGCCGTTTTCAAAACAAAATTTACATGCATACAAGAAAATCTCTTTTAAGGTGAACGTCAAGTAATTTTGCTTCCTGTAGTTCGAATGGAAAAACTTCTGTATACATTTTCTTCCCAATTAATGCGTTCCCAAGGATGAAAATTTGAACATTGATTGAAATTTCTTCATTTTATAACTTGCAATACTTAATATTTTCTAAAACATAACCATAATTATGCAATCCAACATTTGTTTGTCTACTGACGTCATCAAAGTACAGGTCGCGCCATCTTTTTTCTGAACAATTAATGCGTTCACAAGGATGAAAATTTGAACATCGATTAAAATAGCTTCATTTCATAACTTGGAATACTTAATATTTTCAAAACCATAACCGTAATTATGCATTTCAACATTTTTTTGTCCACTGATGTCATCAAAGTACAGGTCGCACCATCTTTTCTCTGGTTTCAACACCACCAAAGGAAAAGTTATTGATTTTTAATATAATTATGGTTATGTTTTAGAAAATATTAAGTTTTCCAAGTTATAATATGAAGTTATTTTAATCGATGTTCAAATTTTCATCCTTGGGAACACATTAATTGTGAAGGAAATGTTTACAAAAGTTTTTCCATTGGAAGTATAGGAAGCAAAATTACTTGACGTCCACCTTAATAATATGGGATAAGGACAACGGAATGGATCGCAATCCTATGTCCTGACCTTTGACAACATTTCGTCCATTTTCAATAGGGTTCGTCCCCAGGTGGTCCCCTACTATATACTGAAATTTCATCGAAATCGAACCATTTTTACGCACATTATAGCGCATAAGGGCAATGGAATGCATCCCGATCTTATGTCCTGACCTTTGACCCCACTTCACCCATTTTGAATAGGGTTCGTCCCCAGTCGGTCTCCTACCACATAGTAAACTTTCATTGAAATCGAACCATATTTACCCAAGTTATGGTGTATAAGGGCAATGGAATGATCCTGCTCCTACGTCGTGACCTTTGACCCCATTTGTCCCATTTTCAATAGGGTTTGTCCCTAGGTGGTCCCCTACCACATAGTGAACTTTTATTGAAATCGAACCATATTTACGCAAGTTATGACGCATAAGGGCAATGGAATTATTCCGCTCCTACGTCGTGACCTTTGACCCCATTTGTCCCATTTTCAATAGGGTTCGTCCCCAGGTGGTCCCCTACCACATACTAAAATTTCATCGAAATAATCGAACCATTTTTACGCCAGTTATTGTGCGGACGGACGGACAAAGCTGGAGCATATACGCTTCTTCAACCTACGGTTGGAAAGCGTAAATTATATTAAAAATCAATAACTTTTCCTTTGGTGGTGTTGAAACCAGAAAAAGGATGGCGCGACCTGTACTTTGATGACGTCAGTAGACAAACAAATGTTGGATTGCATAATTATGGTTATGTTTTAGAAAATATTAAGTATTCCAAGTTATACAAGTTAGTAAAATCGTGCAACGCATTGATTATGATACGCTTTCCAACATACCAGAAATTATTACACAAGTTATGAGAATGGCCGTGGAATAAATCTCGCTCCTGTGTCCTGACCTTTGACCCCATTTCGATGATATTCAACAGAACCGGTTCAGTATACCTCAAGAATAACATACTAAAGTTTTGTCGCAATAGAAGCAGTTTTACGGAAGTTATGAGAATAATGGCTGTGGAATAAATCTTGCTTTTGTGCAATGACCTTTGACCCCATTTCGTTGATATTCAACAGAACCGGTTCACTATACCTCCGGAACAACATAACGTTTTGTCACAATCGAAACATTTTTAGGTAAGTTATGAAGCACAAGGGCAATGGAATGGATCCCACTCCAGTGTCCTGACCTTCGACCCCATTTCGCCCATTTTTAATAGGGTTCGTGCCCAGGTGGACCCTACCACATACTAAAATTTCATCGAAATCGAACCATGTATATGCATGTTATGACGCATAAAGGCAATGGAATGGATCCCGCTTTAATGCCCTGACCTTTGACCCCATTTTGCCCATTTTCAATAGGGTTCGTCCCCAGGTGGTTCCTTACCAAATACTAAAATTTCATCGAAATCGAACCATTTTTACGCAAGTTATGACGCCTAAGAGCAATGGAACAAATCCCGCTCTTTTGTCCTGCCTGACCTTTGACCCCATTTCGCCCATTTTCAATATGGTTCGTGCCCAGGTGGTTCCCTACCACATACTAAAAATTCATTGAAATCGAACCATATTTACACATGTTATGACGCATAAAGGCAATGAAATGGATCTGGCTTTTATGTCCTGACCTTTGACCCCATTCCGCCAATTTTCAACACGGTTCGTTCCCAGGTGGTTCCTCACCACATACTAAAATTTCATTGAAATCGAACCATTTTTACGCAATTTATGATGCATAAAGGCAATGGAATGGATCCCACTCGTATGTCCTGACCTTTGACCCTATTTCATTTCTTTTCTTTCTTTTTTTTTTTTTTTTTTTTGGAGGTTTAACGACCACCGTGAGCAACTCAATGGACTATAAGCAGTCGCCCGTCCCTAATTTAGGGTCACTGGTTCCAGGGAAGGGAGAGAGCCAGTGCCGTTAAAACAAACACAACATCCATGCCTCACCGGGATTCGAACCCGGACCCCTTCGGACGAATGATCATAGGCCAACGCCTTAGACCACTGCGCCACCGGGGCGGCTCATTTATTTTCAATAATGATCGTCCCCAGGTGGTTCCCTACCACATAGTAAAATTCCATCGAAATCGAACCATTTTTACGCAAGTTATGACGCATAAGAGCAATGGAATGGATCCCGCTCCTATGTCCTGACCTTTGACCCTGTTTCACCCATTTTCAATAGGGTTCGTCCCCAGGTGGTCCCCTACTACATACTGAAATTTCATCGAAATTGAACCATTTTTACGCACGTTATGACACATAAGGGCAATGGAATGCATCCCGCCACTTCGCCCATTTTGAATAGGGTTCGTCCCCAGGCGGTCTCCTACCACATAGTAAACTTTCATTGAAATCAAACCATATTTACGCAAGTTATGTCGCATAAACGCAATGGAATGGTCCCGCTCCTACGTCGTGACCTTTGACCCCATTTGTCCAATTTTCAATAGGGTTCGTCCCTAGGTGGTCCCCTACCACATAGTAGACTTTCATTGAAATCGAACCATATTTACGCAAGTTATGACACATAAGGGCAATGGAATGATTCCGCTCCTACGTCGTGACCTTTGACCCCATTTGTCCCATTTTCAATAGGGTTCGTCCCCCAGTGGTCCCCTACCACATACTGAAATTTCATCGAAATTGAACCATTTTTACGCCAGTTATCCTGCGGACAGTCGGACGGACAAAGCTGGAGCATATACGCTTCTTCAACCTACGGTTGGAAAGTGTAAAAAACGCATATAGGGTATTAAATCCGTTTATTCTTGCAGCATACAAAGTTCAAATATTTGCCAAGCTTTCGCAAAGTACTACTTAGTTCAAAAAATGCATATAGCTTATTAAATCCGTTTATTCTTGCAGCATAGTAAGTTCAACCCCATTGTCACATATGCTATCAAATCGCAAGGAGAGACAGTGTGAGAAAGAAAAGGTAGGTGTGTACGCTATACCATTGGTATATCCTGACAACACGGAAAAGTTATACATCGGAATGACAAAACGTTCCTTGGACACTAGATGTAAAGAGCATGTGCGAAGTGTCAACCAGGACATGCAGAATACAGCCCTCGCCAGAGAAGTCGTGCATTCATCGGCTACACCTCTATGGAGTAGTATTAGAAGAATTGCCCTATTCACGACCTTTAAAGAGACTGAAATCAGGGAAACTGTCTAAATCCTATCCAGCAAACTAGCGTGCAATGATATAGTTTCTACTGAACTACCAAAAGCTTGGCATGCCTTATTAAAAGAGGGAAGCACATCATGACACACCGTATAATTGCACGATAAAAATTCGTGTAATACGCTCGTAATGTCAATCACATTATTTTCAAAAATCATCTTTGTTCCTTACGTGTTCCAATTCTCTGCATTTTTATGTCTACCATTGCCTTGAAAAAGCCTCCCAGTGGAGTGCGAAAGCTAGGCGAATATTTGAACTTACTACGCCGCAAGAATAAACATATTTAATACGCTATATGCAAGGTTTTTTAGTGTTCACAGTGTGGTGTATTTATAATTACATTACTAGTTAGTTGTTTTCATATCCTCCATTCAATCTCAGTGGGAATAAAGAAACTGTAATACATTAATATAAATAAAATCCCTTATATTAATATATAATAAATCTTCTACAGAATATTAATATAAATAACATCTCTAATATCAAATAGTCCATCTACTTTACCGGAAGAATGTAAAAACATACACACTGGAATTTCATATAATTTTTTTCTTATTACAATCTGTAGATTAGTGAGTAAATATTATGAATGAAATGATGTACAAAGATCATTTGTTTACTTCAGTCTTCTCCAATCTCCAGTTATCCACCAATGTATAGGCTCCATCCCTTGCACGCCTATCATTTCAGAAAAACTATATGCAATCTTTAAATTCTTTCAGCATAGGCCTGCTATTAAGTCAAAACAATTTCTAAAATTAATTCTTAAAACAGAAATAAACCTTTAAATTTGCCAGGTGTACTACACCAATCAACACATACACAGGACTTTCACACAAGGAATACTATTATAGTACTGTATTAATTGACATAAGTTGGTACATATTTCCAATGCAAAGAAAGAGAAACCAGCAACCACTTTATCAGTTTTGATATCAAAAGGCAACTGCATAAACACATTCCTTCTTTACACACTTTAGTACATTTTTTGGTTAAGTAGACCAACCTCCCATGACAATTTTTAAAATTTGTATCTCTATCAACATATAACAACAACCGGGGAAATCCAATCATACTCTAAAATGAACTCCAATTTAAAAGAACATCAATCAAGAATATACTAAAAAAATTTAAATTAAAAACGATTTCTCCGTGAAAGAGATAGCCAAACTCAAACCTGTGAAAACATCTTCTGCGAGTGCTTTCAGTAGTCAAACACTACCATCCTCAGGCAACTAACTTGTTGAATCGACGGCACATCTAGAAGTGAACCTATTACAAGTATTCACCTCCCTCGACGGAGTGTTAGGGCATGATCAGTCAGGCTCTCTGTTATATGTTGATAGTGATACAAATTTTTTAAATTGCTGTGGCAGGGTGGTCAATTCGACCAAAAAACGTACAAGTGTGTAAGGAAGGTGTGTGTTTATGCAATTGCCTTCAGATATCAAAACTTTATATATGTATGTCAGTTCAACAATTAGAATACTTAGTTGTATCATCATAGTACAGATTGCACTTGCTTTATCAGTGTCTATCATCAGTGAAGTATTCTACTGTTCCCAATTGGAAAAACATTCAAACATACCACCTTTCATTAACCAAAAATCTCTTATGTATTGCAAAGACCTTCAAATTTGCCTTTCCCACAACACTTATTATACCACAGGATCACTACATGAGATACTTCTCTCATCTGTAAATATATTTTTAAACCCCTTATTTTAGACAGTTATCAACACTTGGTGTAACTAAAATGCTATCTTCATAAAATTACCTCTAGAAAATTCCATAACTATTCACCTATGTTACAAAGTACAAACCTTGCTAACAAAACACATTTAATGATCATTATGCATATTATGAAAATCAAAATTACTGTAGTTCGTTTTAGCAGCATTAGAATTATTAAAAAAAAAAAAAAAAAAAGTGTGATTGAAATTTCCTTCCACCACACTAAATCATCAATAAACACAATGGTTGCAACAATTTCTAGTTCCAAAAGTGAGATGAATTTTGGTTAATGCTTCTTATTAAAATCAATAAAATAACTGAAAACTAAAAAAGGTTTTAAAACATTTTAGGCTACATATAGTCATCTTAAATTGTAAAGAACTAATGATTTCACGCACAACAAATTTTGGTGTCAGAATCATTTAGTGTGATGAAGAGATTCAGAACAAATATCAAAAATTGAAACATAAATCTTCATCGTAAATGCAATTGTTGTTCCAGTGCCAGATACAGGTACAGACAATCCATACAGCTGCCTGGCTAATGAGTTTTGATTTTTATTAGGTTATTCTTCAATTTTTTTTTTATTCCATATATATTACAGTATCTTTCATTCCATCATTCACATTTTTCTTTCATTTCCCACATCAGGTTCAGATGTAAAATATAAATTAAGTGCATAAATATATAGTTCCCTTTTCCTTTTAAGAAATTGCAACTTTATTCGCCGATGGCTGCAGCCTCCATATAATACCATACAAATGTCTAGAGATAGTGCTACTTTGGCTTCAGACAGCAGTATGGTGAATTAGATAATATTGTGATTGGTTTTTTCGGGAGGACCCATCTGGTTAATGAGTATATACTTTGTTGATTACTGCCTGGATGCTATAATACAGTTTTGGATGTTATCTCCATTTCTTCCTGAATGCTCCACACACCATAGTTCCCACAGATTATTTTCATTGAGCTTAATCACTAACATTTAGATGTGCAAATTATGCATTTTGTTTTTATTGGAGAATTAGTTAATCCAGTTGTTTGTATTCAATCTATGCATATGGTTCATTCCTGCCCCACTGGTCTAAGCACTGGCTTCTAACCAGTGGCGGCGGAATCACCCGGGTCGCCACGGCTCGGGCAATAATTTCAAGAATTTTAGCCAAGATTTTTATTTTTATTTTATTTGGCATATGTGCAATTTTTTGTTGTGATATGCTTTAGAAAGTTCCTCTAGGTAAGTGGCCAGGTAGTCCTAATCCCTAAGAAAGCTCCTTAGGCTTTGTTTTTCTTCTGTTTGTTCCGGGAAGTGGGAAGGAAACTTGAAGTTTCGATTCGAAACTTAATGTCCAGTCAACGAACTTCACTTTCCGATGCCCCTGCTTCTAACCATTAGTCTAAAATGGGCCCAAGTTTGAAGGTTCAAATCCCGGTGATGCATGGATGCTGTTTTTGTCTTATGGCACTGGCTTTTCCCCTTCCCTGGAACCAGTGGCCCTAAATTAGGGACAAGTGACTGCTTACAGCCATCAAGTAGCTCGCAGTGGTTATAAAACCCCCAAACAAACAAACATATGGCTTATTGTAGTGAGTGTTACAATTTATGTTTTTCCTTAGTAAAATGCTTGCAAATTAAAATAAAATACTGGTGTTTTTTTATTGGAGGGGACTATAAGAATGCAATTTCAAAAACAGTGAATACTTCAGCAGATATTATTCCAGACCTTGATTTCGTTTTTTTTGTTGTTGTTTTTTTTTTTTTTGGCAGTAGTAACACTTGCTAGTGGCCCTACTTTTTAATAGCAAATTGCATTATCTACTAGGGAAAGTTTATTAACATTATACAAAAGAAAATATAACATGTCTCCCTCCTTTAGTCAATCATGACAAATTTTGACTTCACCTTTGTAACCATCACATTCTAATGCTGAAAAGATTACAAATATTTAGATATAACTCATTTTTTCATGCCCTGACAGATTGATTCTAACAATTTAATTTGAATGCAAATATTTAAAAAATAGATTTTTTATTTAACTTTATTCACAAAATTCAAGAACATTATTCAAAATACTAAGTTATTTTCCGTATAGTTTACGATCTGGGTTTCAGGTCTTTTCATTATACCACTTTAAAACAGCAGGCCTGGGGTCAAACTTGTCTTCGGACCGACTTTCAACCTCTATTCTCACGAGAGCATTCACTATCTGCAAGTTTAAACTGCCCGTCCAATCACCCTGGATTCTCTTCATGAAACTGAACCCAACATCACATGCAAAGTAGATAAGGGAAATATACTGGATATTTCTACTAGTGCCAAAATATTTTTATATTGTTTGTACTTTTCGAGAAACATTCGTTTTCAGAAAGCAGTTGTTCCTTTTTGTATGTGTCTAAAATATTCCACACATGCAATGCAGTGAGTGGTGCTTTACAGTTCACACTAAAACGTTCAAAATTTTTCCACTAGCAAAATGCCTTTGCTTGCTAGCAATTTGCTACTAACTATCGGTCGAAATAGAGCCCTGTGTTATTCTAATTCAATTTTCATAACAAAGATTTTTTTGTTTGGTTTCAAAGTTTAATGACCACTGCACAAAATATGGAGGGTTGTCCCTAATTTAGGGATACTGCTTTCAGGGAAAGGTAAGAGCGAGTGTCATATAACAAACACACTACCCATGCCTTATCTCGGACTTGAACCCAGACCCAACTCAGATGAATGATCTGAAGCCATTGTCTCATACAACTCACCAAAGGGTCAGCACTGATGGGAGTCCTGGATGTTGTGATAACACTGATACACAGCATATCCATTCAAATTTGGGCTATATTAATAAAACACATATTAAATTTTTATGAAATTTGTTAATTCACTGTTGTTCCTAGGGGGCATAACGAGTTTGAAAAGTTTCCAAAAAATACTCCAAAGTTTTCCAGTAAAATTTTTATGCTATATACTTTCTTATTCTCTAGCTTTTGTAGGATGGGCTACTTATAATCTTTGCTTTTTCATGAGAATGGAGGAAATTTTCTAAATTTCTTGGAAAACTGGGGTCCAATAGTACGGCACTTTTACTTTGCGTCTCCAGCTCTGCATCCAGCGCTAGGTAGTTGTGCCCGTAAAATATGGTTTTCCAAAAACTGTGGATTTGAAAAGTATTTCTAAATGGATCAATTATGTATCATAATTTGGGCTTGTTATATTTGTACTTTCAAATGGCGTTTATTTTCTTTATCGCAGTGAAGTACACAACTATACTTTGTGTCACATAATTCTGCAGTTGCAATCAAACTGTGAAGGTTTATGGTATACAAAAAAAAAAAAAATCAACTAATCATACCTGTAAATTGTTTCACTGAAACTCATACGAGAGAACGAGACAATAGCAGCCGACAACTTAATAACGGTTGCAGTTAAGAGAAGTACTGAAAAAGTGTTTTTGGTATTTTCTTCTTCTTCTTCATGTTTTTGGTGTTAAACGACAGCAGTCAGCAACCAAGGCCATCTTTATACCTCACCAGGCCTACCAAAAGGATTTGTGACGTTGCAATCGTGGTGCTATTTCTTTGCTCTTCCTGGTAACAGAAATGTTAGTGTTCACATCATAAGGGATATGTTCTCGTGTACTTCTCGGAACTATTTTGGAATATAATTTCTTTAGATAGGTAAGAAGTACTCTTAATACTTTTTTTTTGATTGGAGGTTTAACGACCACCGTGAGCAACTCAATGGGCTATAAGCAGTCGCCCGTCCCTAATTTAGAGTCACTGATTCCAGGGAAGGGAGGGAGCCAGTGCCGTAAGACAAGCACAACATCCATGCCTCACCGGGATTCAAACCCGGACCCCGTACGGACGAATGATCAGAGGCCGTCGCTTAGACCACTGCGCCACCGGGGCGGCCTTAATACTTTTGTGCGTATAGTATATGTTCAAGTATCACCTGAAAAATTCAAGTTAAATTTACATCGCGATTAAGAGACAGTATGTGGGTGAAATCTGTTACTAACTTGCCGTCGTTTACGTTTTGAAAAAGAGAAGTCGCAACCAGACTGAAATACTACTGTATTTATTGCTAAATGTGCATTTTTTTTTTTTTTTGATTGGAGGTTTGACGACCACCGTGAGCAACTCAATGGGCTATAAGCAGTCGCCCGTCTCTAATTTAAGGCCACTGGTTCCAGGGAAGGGGGAGAGCCAGTGCCATAAGACAAACACTCGAACCCGGACCCCTTTCGGACGAATGATCAGAGGCCATCGCTTAGACCACTTAATATTGAAAATATTAATTTTACATAAAACGAGAAGTGCATTGTATAATTATATCAGATCGATTATGTACTATCACATTTAGTGTTGTTGGTTGGTACAGCAGAAATATGCCTCCCCGGTGGCGCAGTGGTCTAAGAGATGGCCTCTGATCATTCGTCCGAACGGGGTCCGGGTACGAATCCCGGTGAGGCATGGATGTTCTGTTTGTCTTACGGCACTAGCTCTCTCCCTTCCCTGAAACCAGTGACTGAAAATTAGGGACGGGCGACTGCTTATAGCCCATTGAGTTGCTCACGATGGTCGTTAAACCTCCAATCAAAAAAACACAGCAGAAATAGATACCTGTGTGCCTAAACATAATTTTTTGACCGATACGCAAGCTGTGGAGATTCTTCAGCACAATGTGCAGCAGCTTCACTCAATTCATGAATGCATAGCAATTATGACATTTTTGTTTTGTGTGTGTGTGTGTATGCGTCGTGAAAAATCGCTAATACGCTTTTTCTACAGCTATGCTGTAGGTATCACTAAAAGTTAAAAACACGATCCCTGAATCCATTATGCCGCCCCGGTGGCGCAGTGGTCTAAGGCGTTGGCCTCTGATCATTCGTCCGTAAGGGGTCCGGGTTCGAATCCCGGTGAGGCATGGATGTTGTGTTTGTCTTACGGCACTGGCTCTCTCCCTTCCCTGGAACCAGTGACCCTAAATTAGGGACGGGCGACTGCTTATAGCCCGTTGAGTTGCTCACGGTGGTCGTTAAACCTCCAATCAAAAAAAAAAAAATCCATTATGAGTAATTTTTTCAGGTAAAAACACTCTAATTTCATAAAATTAAAAAAATGTCGAATACCTATAGGTGTCCCAGCTTCCAGTCACCATAATATTTTAAAATTACGTGCTGTCTTATTTACAAAGCAACAAGCATTTCAGGATCATCAGTTATTTTGATATATCGTAAATAAGCTATGAGCCTAATACATTTCACTTTGTTGCATAGTTCTCGAAGGGAAAAGAAGTGTGGAAGATGAAAAAATGAGTTTTTGAATAATTTGTCAATCATAACATGTCCCGAAAATTTTCAAAGATGAAAATCCATCCACAATAAGCCCTAGGACGCAAGAATGAAAGCTACGTGTGTAGGGTTAAATATAGAGTTACTGGTGGCATACAATAGAAGATATGTTTTGAAATTCCAAGTTATCAGTTTTAAATTCAGTGAACAACCATTAAAACATGTTATTCAAAACGAAAATTTTGTAATTTCCTGTAATTCTAACATTATTCTTAACTAATTTTTGCAGAATAAAGAAGTGATTTTTCATATGACGACTTCAGAATCATGAACCCATTTGTAAGATCACAACGCAATTTCCCCTTGTTCCATTTGCAGCATGCACATAATACATATAACAAAACGTATAACATTACATCCCATTTTATTCCGCAGCAATAAGAACATTTATAAAACGTAAAACCCGCACTTCATGAAGGATTAACTAACACTCAATCAACAACTCGTATTTATAAAATTTCAGTACTGAATACCAATAAAAGAAAAGAAACATTCCTTACCGCTGAAAATATCTTTTGCAATCGAGCAGGATCTTCACAATAAACTTAAAACATGCTGTAAATATCCACACAACATTCACTGGAACAACGCAACTAGCCAACAAGAACGGATATGATAACACAACTACTCTCTGATCATTCGTCCGTAAGGGGTCCGGGTTCGAATCCCGGTCAGGCATGGATGTTGTGTTTGTCTTGCGGCACTGTCTCTCTCCCTTCCCTGGAACCAGTGACCCTAAATTAGGGACGGGCGACTGCTTATAGCCCATTGAGTTGCTCACGGTGGTCGTTAAACGGCTGAGGCTATATTCACGCTATGCGTGAATTTAGCCCACAGACTAGGTTCACGCTCCTTCTGTGATTGGTCACTGTGATCTCGCAGGCGTGGTCTGGGCGGTTCCTGCTTTGGCGCATTAACCAATACCGGTCCCGCTTGAATTCTGACATTTCCAAATTTTTTTTTAAATTCACGTCGTTAGATGGCGCATTGAGCCTGTTTCTCGCCCAAAACAAACTGTCGTAGTTCACTTACAACTCATACATAGGTGGATATACCATATTTAAATCTTGCTTATACTTTCGCGAGCGACGTTATTTGTTAATTAATTTGAACTGAATATTTTTGTGTATAAAATTGAGAAGGTGAATCTGAAGGTAAATTTTTGAAGCAAGAGTTCTACGAAAAAACTGGAATGGAAAAAATTGAATGAGGAAGACCATTTGAATTAAACATTCACATAATACGATCGGCGGTCGGTTCTGTTTTTATTAGGCGACAATGACAAAGGTCGGTTCTGTTTTTATTAGGCGACAACGACAAACTGGTGATTCGATAGTACGCTATTCATCACTAGTTTGCATATTTACGTAATTTGTTTAAAAATGACAATAAATTTAATTGCTTTCCACAGATTTTGTAAAGCTCTTCAATTTTTTCTATACAATTTTTTCGTAATATTTGCCATGCATAATGTTTCTGAGCATCACAGTTGCTTCCATTATCAGAGCTTACCTGATGCAGAAAAAATCTGATGCAAAACAATTTGGATTTGAAGCATTTAGCTTCTTTGAAAAATATCTCCTGACGAAATATTCACATTTTTGTTAATTCATAATGAGCAGGAATATCGATAAGAAACATTTTTTTTTTTTTTTTTTTGAGGTTTAACGACCACCGTGAGCAACTCAATGGGCTATAAGCAGTCGCCCGTCCCTAATTTAGGGTCACTGGTTCCAGGGAAGGGAGAGAGCCAGTGCCGTAAGACAAACACAACATCCATGCCTGACCGGGATTCGAACCCGGACCCCTTTCGGACGAATGATCAGAGGCCAGCGCCTTAGACCACTGCGCCACCGGGGCGGCAAAAAAAAAAAAACATTAAAGTCTTTTATTTAATAAGTTTTAAAAATCAACAATAAATAAGTTTACACATTGACGAACCCAATAATTGTGTGTGATCTCGAGTACATTAAGATCTCATTTTAAAATTCAAGGAATTATCTCCTGCCATTAAAAAATACGTATACATCCGTATCAATTTGTTAAGTTTAGTCATGAAATTAAAAGGCTATTCGAAACACCTACTGCGAAAAAAAAAGGAGAAAAAAAACTCTTTGCTTTCCTCCTAGAAAAGAAACTAAAAGTACGTTAAAGTTTTAAAAATTTCAGAGCATATCCTTTCAACAAAAATGATAGCTTAGAAACTTACTTCAACAAATTATACAGTCAATGGCTATTGAAATTTCCAGACATGAAGTGCCAAAGCAATTTAACAAAAAATAAAACATTTCACATCCGAAGACTAAGAAAATGAGAACTTTTATAGTATTCCCGTAATGAATAACAGTCCCTTGCAGTGGCGCACCCATGAATTTTTGTTGGTGGGGGCTGTATATATAGTTTATATAACAAGAATTTTTGTTGGAGGTGGCTGTATATATATATACAGCCACCTTTATATATATATCCTCATTGTCAACCATTATCAATCCACTGCTGGACGAAGGTCTCCCCACAACGGTCTGTCTTGTGCCAGTCTCCTCCATGTCACTCCCGCATACTTTCGAATTTCATCCACCCATCTCCCATGTGGTCTTCTTCTTCGTCTTTTCCTGTCCCTTGGAATCCAATCTAAAATTTCGGCTGTCCTTCTGGCAGTATGTCCAACCCATTGCCATTTCAGGGATTTAACTCTGATCATGATGTCTTCCACTCTTGTCATTTTTCGGATCCACGAGTTCCTTTTCTTATCTCTCCTGGTACACCAAGCATGCACCTCTCCATGATTTTTTGAGTTGTCTGCAGCCTTTGTATGTCTCTTTTAGTTAAGGTCCACGTCTCTGCACCATACGTAAGCACTGGAAGGATGCATTGATCAAACACTTTTCTTTTAAGACAAAATGGCATATTGCTCTTGAAAATTATGCTGTTTCTTCCAAAAGCTCTTCAGGCAAGTTCTGTACGCCGATTAATTTCTTCATCAATGTGACCCTCACTTGATATCTGCTGTCCAAGATAAACGTACGTGTCTGTTATCTCCAGCTTTTCTCCATCAATCGATAAATCTTCATTTCTTGTAAAAGCATTGTACATCACTTTTGTCTTCTGAAAGTTCATTTTTAATCCCACATTTTTACTCTTGTCGGCAAGTTCCTGGATCATACTCCCATTTCCAACTAGGTCTTTGTGGAGGTGAGAAAATGCAGAGTTTTGCTTTTCCTTGGTAAAGCGAAGTCTCGGCATTCTCGACACTTTCTACATTCAGGTTTGCTATTACTTCATTTTATTGTTTACTCATGCCTGTTGGGCTTTGAAGTTTTCTATATTGTTTTAGTTCTTGTTAAATATTTTTTTTAATGTCTCTACTTAGTAGTGTGTGAGTTCTGAATATTCATAACTGCTGCGTTGCGCGTCATGATCTTCAGGTTGTTTTTTAAGCAAATTTAGTTTTAAATTCTTTGGTGTAAAATTTAGTCTTTGACTCTGCTCTTGGGTATATATATATATCCAAATTGTATATATATATATATATATACACGACCAAGTATAGACTGTTAAAAAATAAAAAAATATTTAACAAGAACAAAAAAAGTAAAGAAAAACTTCAAAACCCAACAGGCATGAGTAAACAATAAATTAAAGAAATAGCAAAACTGAATGTAGAAAGTGTCGAGAATGCCAAGCCTTGGCTTTATCAAGGACCAGCAAAAACTCTGCATTTTCTCACTTCCACAAAGACCTAGTTGGAAATGGGTTTCTGCAAAGCCATAGATGCAAGAATTAAGCCCATCAAAAAATTTTAAATTTTGCAAAACTTCTTCAGAGTTGCAGGTAGAATATTTTAGTCAAAGTTTTTGCATGCATCTATAACTTTCCTGGCCCAACCCACACTCGTCATCCGCCACAAAAACTAGAATAACGATTACAAAATCACAAGTTGTGAGAGGGTCTGAACAAATCATCAGAATTATTCAGTTATAACACGTTGCTGAGCAACAAAGTCATCTGAGAGAGAAATTAAACTTTAAGAACAGTACTAAATGCACTACTAAAGTCTTATTCTTTGTGGTGAACAAAAGTTTTACCTAAAATGCCATAAAAAAAGAAACAACAGATTAAAGATTTTATCGAGTGTGGGTTGGGCTAGGAAAGCTACGGATGCATGCAAAAATTTTGACTAAAATATTCTACCTGCAACTCTGAAGAGATTTGGCAAAATTAAAAAAAAAATTTAGGGGGCAGGTGGGGCTCATCCCCTGAAAGGCAAGCAAGAACTCATGGAAGATGGACGTTGTTGTAAATTCTCTGAACTTTTATTTTTGGTGGTTTGTAAAAATTACTCTTCTGTTCCATTACAAGCATACATACCTTATTTATTCGTGTATTGAACATTTTTGTAAAAGCAAAATCGAAGTGATACGGTACGGCTTTACGAACGATGAATGACCGAAAAAAAGCTTCTCGGGCTGAATCTGTAGGAAGAGTTGCGCCAATGATTCTGAGGCACATGACTTGTCGGTGTTAAAGGTAATAAGAGAGAGAAATGCCCCTTTCTTTTTCGAAGAAACGTAAAATATCGAAGAACGTGACCATTCCACCCACCCAACCCCCGGGAAAAAAAGATAGACATGAGGGTTGGGGGGGGGGTAAGCAGAGGCGGAGATAGAAGATGGATAAGTAGTTGCACAGAAGGATATAACTCAAGTGACTATGAGATGCAAAGCTGCTGTCATGAAACTTCTATGTAGTTAATTGCATGAAAGTAATGTTGAGGGAAGAGCTGAATATGAAGGATAATCAGAAAGTTAAGACCACATACACTTTAATAACGATAACTGGGACCAAATGAACTTAACGGTTATCTCACTTCTCCACATAGTCCCCCTGCAGGTCGATGCACTTCTTTGAACGTCCAACTAGATTCTTCATTCCTTGGAAGAAGAAACTTTTCGGCTGCTGCCAAATCCAGGTCTGCACCGCTTCCTTAACCTCATAATCATAGGTGAACCTGCGACAGCGTAGGGCCTCTTTAAGTGGATTGAAAGCGTGATGATCGTATGGTTCCAGATCAGGACTGTAAACGAGATGTGGAAGACGTTCAAACCGCAGTTGTTGCATTGCCTCCGCTGTTGCGGCCACTAAATGGGCACGTGCATTGTTATGGTGCAGCAAGGCTGATTTTGACAGCATTCCTCTTATTTTTCTGCAAATTGGAGGTTTCCGTTTCTCTCTAAGCACAGCACAGTACGTTTCACTGATCACTGTTTGTCCGTGTTCCTGAAAATGCGTCAGGATAAGACACTTCATGTCCCAGAAGAAGGTCGGTATGATTTTCTTGCCGGAGGGCTGTCGTTTGAATTTGTTCTTTTGGTGTGCACGATGTTGACGGCCAACAAAATCGAGCTTCATCGGTTGAACTTGTACTTCCCGCTTTAAACCTTTCTACCCATTCAAAATCTGTTCATTAAGTCATGGTGTTTTCACTTTCGTATTGAGCTAATATACTTAGGTGAATTTCAGCAGGTTTCACTCCCTCTGCCCGAAAAATTCTCACTACGGCGCTTTGTTCAGCACTAGTGCAATCCCGCAGCAGAGCATCCATATTTATTTCACCTTGGTCTCAACTGGACTAACGGCAGAGCGCTGCGCTGTGTGTGTTTGAACTACCCATAAGCCATTGTGAAGATGTTGTATTCCGTCAGCTTCTATCCGTTGCGGATACATGTAACTTCCAAATTTCAGTTACTTTTTGATTTACCTGCGTATACATTTCTCTAGGGGTTAGAAAATAGTGATAAAGGAATTCTTTATGTAAGAAAGGGAGATCTTTCAACTTCTTCGTATTTATTGTTTTGCGGTCAATAG
The DNA here is from genome assembly GCA_039090855.1 of Macrothele yani. Taxonomy (NCBI): domain Eukaryota; kingdom Metazoa; phylum Arthropoda; class Arachnida; order Araneae; family Macrothelidae; genus Macrothele; species Macrothele yani. Next base: position 59,373,332 of record CM077029.1, read on the forward strand.
GAGGGTTTTACGATGCGTGTGAGGGAGAAAAATGGTTTGATGGCGTGAATCTGAGGGCTCTTCGTTTCTAACAACTTTTAGTTGTTACCACCGTAAGAAGAGGATATCTCAGAGCACCAGTGAAGGAGAACGCGTGGAAAAAGTGGAGAAAAAAATTAGAACCGAAGAAAGGGAGTTGAAAGATTCAAAATACGACATCAGTAACTCCGATGCTGTTACGATGATCCAAAGAAAGGACCAAAAGAGTAAACTAAAAAATAAATACCCTACTCAAAAGAATTAGGAGACCAAGAGATATTGTAAGGAAAGTCATGTGTGCGACTCACGTTGTTGAACGCAAAATATTATTTTTATGTAAGATACCGTAGAATATTCAATGATATAGGCAAGAAAAAGCGCATTAGCGAATTTTTATGTAATATTATCATTTAATGCACATCATGCGATATGTTATACGTATAGAACAATACGCATATCTGCACAACAAGAAAAATGACTTGTTGAAGGTGGTAACTGACCTATTGCAGGGTGTGTGTTCCACTCGAACGGCTAAGACCACTGCACACCTGTGGGGCATGGACCTGATGAGATTTTGTGGGTATCTTCGCCAATCCTTAACCAGGGCAGCCTCCAATCTACAAAGAGTCAACGGAAGTACCGCCGGCTGAGCTGCAATACGTCTTCCAAGTGCGTCCTAGGCATGTTCAATTGGATTTGTCAGTTAAGTATACTGGCAACCCCATACGCTGGATTCCCTCCTCTTTAAGTATGCTGTTCACTAGCCGAGCTGTATGAGGTCGAGCGTTATCGTCCACGAAAAGGAACGAATCATCGACGGCTGCAGCTACAGAATGACATCAGGTCTGAAAATCTCGTCTCTCTATCGCTGAGCCGCCAGACTACCGTTTCGGATGACATACAGGTCCGTACGTCCACCAATACTTAGGCTTTTCCAGACAATCAATCCATGTCTGCCGCAATGTGATGTGTTTTGCATAGAAGCTAGATTATTTCGCGTGCAAGTTTCTCTTCAGATAAGAACTCGTCGATTGTTGGACTCCAGACTGAATCTGGACTCTTCAGAAAAGGGGACTTGACTCCACTCGTCGTGACTCCAACCACGAAGTTCCGCAGCTCAGTTTCTACGAACCGCATGGCATCGTCCGGTTAAAGGAACTCACACCATTAGCCCACGTGCATAAAGGACACATTGGTGAAGGTGATGGTTAATAGTTTGAGTTGACAACCTGTGACCTGTTGACACGAAGATCTTTCGCTGGAGTTGAGTATCATTTTCCCGTCTGTTTCGACGGCCTGTTGACAACCTGTACCCTGTTGACACAAGAAGCTCTCGCTGGTGCTGAGTAGCATTTTTGCCGTCTGTTTTGACGGACTATTGACAAAAGATAACGGTCGTTCCTGGTTATAGTTTCACGTGGACGGCCTTGGCCTTGGTTTCTTCGAACACTTCCCGTATTTTGAAATTGTGTCCACAGTCGGAAAATAATGTTCCCTGATACTTCAATGCAAGGGTGCTAAAAGGGCATTTGCCTCCCGCGTGCAAGGCCCGGTGTTTCTTTCAGAACTTTTTGACCGTGGGGATGGGGGTGGGGAGATGGAACCTTAGTTGGGGCAAGTTTTCCATTTGCCATATACACGGTCGTGTCAAAATAATATGACCATTCCTGGAATCACACTGTACCCGCCCAGGCGCGTCTCAGAGTGCACGTGACAAGGTCGGCCACACGGAGATGTAAGCAGCCAGCCAGGACAGATGAGCCGCAGTGCGTTACGTGAGCACAATGAGCAGAGGTAGTGATTTGATGGACGTTCAAAAAGGAATGATCATCGGCTACCCCGCCAATGGTGGAAGCATCTCAGAAACAGCAGACTTCGTGTGCTGTTCACGAGGTGCTGTACTAAGAATGAACCGCTGGCACACCGAGTACCTTCTGACATCATAACTGTGAAGCCCCAAAGGAGAACGTCGCCTCTGTCGACTGGTAAAGAGCAATCGACGAGCAATAGTGCAGCAATTTGTGAAAACACAAATTTGTCCTTGACGGAGATCGAAAACGCGCCCCCTCACTCCGGAGTACGTTGCTCTCTCAACTAAGCGACACGGACGCAATGTATCGCTGCAGATTTGTCGTCTTGGCACATGCTTTAACCTCTGCAGTACGTCACATAATCTCTTTCTTAATCTGTTTTTTTTTTAAGCGAAGAACGAATTTTTATTAATTCTAGCCGATGTGTAGAACAAACATCACACATTTTTCGAAGAACCCAACTGCCAGTACATTCATTTTTACGTTCGTACGCCAATGTGAAAACACAAGTTTGTCCGTGACAGGATCATAACCGCGCCCCCTCGTTCCTGAGTAAGTTGCTCTCCCAACTAAGCTACACGGACGGAATGAATTGCTGCAGATTTGTCCTCTTCACATGTGCTTTAACCTTTGTATACATCAGAAATTGACCACGCAAATGAATGCTATAGGGCACACAGGTACGGATCCCAGATAATAGTAGAGCGAACCATGTTACGCATGGTCTCCGGAGTCGACGCTGCGTCAAGGCGCCCATGTTAACTCAGGTCCATCGGCAATGACACCTGCAGTTCGCATGGGACTGCCGTCATTGGACAGTGGAAGAGTGGGAAAAGTTGCCTTCTTCGACGAATCGAGGCTTCTACTCCACAGATGTGACGGGCGGTGGCGGATATGGCGTCAGACACACGAGAACCAACATACGGACACGTTTGTCGGTCAAGTTCAGGCCGGCGGTGGCAGTATGCATGTCTGGGGGACATCTTCCTGGTATGATCTGGAACCGCTGATACCACTTGATGGGTCCCTGAACGCCAATGGCTACCTGTCCATCCTCGCTGACCACATGCATCCCTTAGTGTGGTCGTTTACCCTGGCGGTGATGGTGTCTACCAACAAGACAATGCACCGTGCCACGTAGCTAAGGAGCTGGGTAACTGGTTCCAGGAACACGACAGCGATGTCTCCGTTCTCCTTTGGCCGGCGAGTCGCCCGACCTCAATCCCATAGAGCACTTGTGGATCGACAGGTTCGACGTGCCGACCCACAACCATGTCATCTCCGGGACCTTCGTGCTCTGCTGCAGTCCGAATGGGTACGTGTGCCTCGGGAAACCTTCCAGGGCCTCATTGCGTCCATGTCTCGCAGCTGTCATCCGGGCCGAGGGTGGTTATTCCCGTTATTAGGTAAGTGGTCATATTATTCCGATACGATTGTGCATATGCTGTATATAATTTTTAAGTACTATATTTACATTAATTTGCTACTATATAATTATTTTTTGTTTAAAGAGCGTACCAGATCTTTCTGGAACAAATAAACTTGAATGTTTGTGACAAGTCCCGCTGAGTTCGATCTGCCACTAGGCCTTACGGAATCCGAATATCTCAAACGGGCCTGACGTAGGTTCTTTTGAGTGTCGATGAGTTGAACTCGACAGCTGAAATACTGGAACGTGTAGTCAGCAATTCTTAAGATCTACGATAATGAGGCACTCCAATAACTAGTCCTTGGTTAGACGAGACACAATTTAATAGATGAAAGAATGAGTTCCGTTCGATTGGCTATCTCCACGTGCCAACAGGTTTCCAGCTAGAGAACACTTCACTATCTCACCGATATCCCGGTAAACCCTCCGCCACGTGGACTTGAGTCGTTCCGTCTAAAACCCCGGCCGATCTCTTATCGCCGAAAAACCCTGACAACTCCGTCAGTGAAAACGAAAAAACCCGAGAGGTCTAACCGACACTCTCTGCGTAAAACACGACGTCCAACTCCGTGGAAGGTGAAACGCGTAATAGATCATATGTAGAGGATTTTAAGCAGGAAGTAACTGACCCCAGGTCTAGGAAGCTAGGAGATTTGGGCTAGAGTGTCCGATAGGGAAGCGACACGGAAGTGAGATATAAAGGGGGAGAAAGACGCCCTTATTTGTTACGGGGGGCTGACGGTCCCCATCCGACGCACGCTAGTGAAACGCAAAATGCCTCTCTAGCAACAAGGAGTTCCTATTCTAGGTTGAGAGACCCCCGAATCCACAGCGCTTTGCGCCTTTTGGCAGGTGAAAGAGAATCTAAGAGAGTTAGGAGCAGATTGCCTTGATAGAATAGCACGAAAGAAAATTATGGAAATATTAGAGCACAAGGAGTAAACGGTTTCCCGTTAAGTATTGAAGTTGTAAGCTGCCCTACATACTTACCTGCAACAGCAAGCCGTTCTGAGCGATATTTCTCTCTGCAGAAAAATGCCCGGTACACCGCTGCCACAGATGAGCACAGGGAGAAACGAAGTGAAGGACACGGGAAAGGTAGAACCTGAAAAAAAAAAAAAAAAACATCACACACAGAATAAGTTTCCCAGAGGAAAATCGACGTTCAACACCGGATAAAACAAAAATTGGCCATTTGCTCAGTGTTCCTCACGGGTCCACAATTGCTTCGTTACTCGTCAGCCAATGAGAGAAAAGATTTTTCCCCATTGGTTAAATTTTTTTTCTCAGGTTTACTTTTGCTGATTCTTGCCTGACATGTCAGAGTAACCATAGCTGAGGTGGTGTGATCACAAGATTACACCGATCGAGGTTTAAGTTACTCATTTTGAGTAAATAACAGAAAAACAAAAATATAAAAACGGCCACAATCAGGGTTATTATAATTATTAAAATTTATTTTTTTCATTCCTTAATTAAGGAGCCGGTAGTATAAGGGCCAATCAGTTTTTTTCTTCGCTACTTGTCTGCTACAGCGGAAGAAATTAAGTCCTGTTTTTATTTATTTATTTATTTTTTAGTCAGAACTAAGGCGTAAGAAAAAAATAAATAATATAAAAGACAAGACAAACAACACCTTGTTTGTCAGGGGGAGAGAAAAGACAAGACAAACAACACCTTGTTTGTCAGAGGGAAGAGAAAAGACAAGACAAACAAAACCTTGTTTGTCAGGGGGAGAGGTATTCAGTACAAAAGAGATAAATCTTTCAGGCAACATTTTGCTCGGCCCTTAAAAGGGCCGGTTTTTTTTGTTTTGTTTTTTGTTCAAAGAGACCGCAAGTCCACAGTGCGACAAATCCCCCTCAGCCTCAACAGTGGTGATCAGGACAATGTGTCACAATATACAGTTCATCGCAGCCTTCTGCTCATGAGCCTGCGTAGCCGAAAACCCAGACGGGTCCCCATGCTTACTGCACGTCATCGCCAACAATGCATGAAATGGGCCAAAGATCATCGAGATTGGACCGTGGGTGATTGGAAGAAAGCGGCCTGGTCTGACGAATCAAGATTTCTGGTGCATCACGTAGACGGCCGAGTGCTGATACGCCGATTGCCAACGGAGGCTATATGACACCTGCAGCACTGTTGTGAGGAAACAGGCCGTCGGGGGCGGTGTTTTCTTGGCACACTTTAGGCACCATTATCCCAATAGCACAATCCGTGACAGCTGTCAGTTATCTGAACATCGGTGCGGCCCAAGTTCATCTATTCATGGCAACTGTCAGAATCGTCAAGGAGGGGGGGGGTATGCTGTGGTGGCTTTCTGTTAATGCCCTGGCCTCCAAATTCTCCTGACATGAACCTAATCGAACATGGATGCCTATTGCCACCTCATTGAATCGATGCCTCGCCGAGGGGCCGCTGTTTTGCGGCCTAAAGGAGGTCCTACAGCTTATTAGGTAGGTGGTCATAATGTAATAGTTCATCGGTGTACATCAGAGCCCATTTACGAAGGGAGCTATGGGAGGGCGGCTGAAGCCCCCGGCCTCGCATTCTGAAGGGGCCCAGAATTATGCAGGATGCTTGAAGAATTGATATTCTACAAAAAAAAATTTCAGATAGCGCAGCGAAAACAATAATAAACTACCTTGTGATTTTTTTTTTTTATTTCTTTCCCCTTTTTCAGGAGGAGTCCGCAAAAGGTATAGTCACCCCCAGTCCATCCTCAAATCTTTCGAAAGCATTTCAGATGTTTTTTTGTACACATCTGTAATTGGGAGAAATTTTCATACATTAAGAATTCGTTTGAATCATGATGTTTGGATCATATTGTTTTGTCCGCTACCACTTCAATATAATTTCAACAAGCTAAGCCTTGAAGGGGGGGGGTATTAAAGTAGAACTGAACTAGGTCTAAGGCCTATGAATCAAGTGAAAGAGAAATATTTATTAATAACTTGACATGTTATGTAAATATTTAGTGCTTAAGTAAGTAAAAGCGCAGCGTTATTAAAAATCCCACCTTATTATCTTTTTCTGAACACAGCATGAGTCATGCTATAATCCGTTGTTTCGTCGAACACTTTTTTTCTTTAAATTTACTAAGTCACGGCAATTTATTTCTTCAAAGCAAAGTACAATTCCCGCTTGGCTTAGATATAACTTTTACTCGAAATTTGTTTGGAGTTCCCAATTCAATTCTTAATATAGGCCAAGATACGGCAATCATCACCCCTCCCCCGCCTCCTTAAACTTGCCGTTTCTATTTCTGGCCTGTTGCCCTAAGCTAAACGGGCCTGAAAATTCCGATAAACATAAGAACTCGGCGTTAGGCACCTTGGAAACCAGCCACACATATTTCGGAGACTTGAAAAACTACCCCACTGGAAAACTGCCACACATTTAAAGTATTCCTCTGAGGAAAGGCAATTTGTGCCCGACCCCTTAATGTCAAACATGTGGCAGTTTTCCGGCGTGGCAGTTTACCGGCAACCGGCAAAAGCGAATGGATGTAGAGATTAACAACCGAAAGGGTCGGAGCTCAAATTTAACATGTGTAATCAATGTATTTTAAATTTAAGCTCTGTCTTAAATTCAAAGAGATGTATCAAAAACAGTGTTTGGCTCAACAGAACATTTGCTACGTATTTTTTTTTTTTTTTTTTTTTCCCTGATGCAGTCAAAGTGGTAACATTTTTTTGTCGCTTTAGCATAACTTGGTTTTCTTCTACAAGAATACTGAGGTACAAGTATGTAAATACTTTTTTTCTTGATTTAGCATAAGGCGTAGAAGCTCAAAAGTCAGAACATGGTGGCCCACTGGGAATTCTTTCGGTATCTTGGCGGCCCAGTCCGCACTTGTGCAGTAGCTTTTGGAATGCGCGTTTGCGATGTCTTGTTGAACAGCAAGACATCGGAAACGCGCATTCAAATGCACACACCAAACCGCTCGTTTAACAAGAAGCTGTTTTACACCTTCTGAATTCAGCAGGGGATTAACGGCGGATGGGGAAGCAATTACGGCTATTTTGATGTTGCACTGTGGAAAGCAGCTGTCAACCCCAGGGCTGTTAACCCTCAAGTAACACAAAGGGATTCAATCCCCTTTGAGTTGCAACGTTTCTGCCACTCAACTGCGGCTGGCTTCTGAGAGACACTATGCCGCGAAGCTTTAAATTTTTTATGTTTGTTTGAAGGCGCTTTGCAGATAACATACCTTGGTCTTGGAGAGGTCGAACATCTACTAGACTTCAAATGCCTGCGGCGAATGACATCGGCTTTGGTTATTGGTTTGTAGTCTGGTTTTAGCCAGAGTTTTAGCGTCGGTTGCCGGTAAACCGCCACACAGGGAAACTATCACATGTTTTTCATTAAAAGCCGGGCACAAATTGCTGTTCCTTCGAGGAACACTTTGAATGTGTGGCAGTTTCCCAAGTTTTCGAAATAAGAGTTTAGGGCAACTGGCCACAAAAGTTCAGGAAGGAAGGGGGGGGGGGTATAAAGATTGTCGTATTTTGGCCTATATTGAGAACTGAATTGGGAACTCCAAACAGATTTCGAGAAAACGTTCTATATAAGCCAAGCGAGAACTCTATTTTAATTTGAAGAAATAAATTGCCGTGACTTAGTACATTTCTTTAAACTACAGTGTTCGACGAAACACTGTAGTTTAATAATCCCACTTTATCGTCCTTTTCTGTGTTCAGAAAAAGGCGACAAGGTGGGACTTCTTAGTAACGCTGCACTTTTACTTAGTCACTAAATATTTACATAACATATTAACTTTGTAATATTTTTCTTTTACTTAATTAATTCATGATCAATTTACTTAATTATTTTTCTTTTACTTAATTGTATGGCTCATGAGTTGTGTCCCATAAACAAAGCCATTTCCTTCTATCGTGTCTGGTTCTAACATTAAAATTTGTGTTGTGTTTAAGAACTTTATAAACACAATCAATTCGTGAACATTACAATAATCAAATCTCTAATTCAAGAAGAAACAAATTCCTTTTGAGCCATACTTCAATTTCAGAAATTGTACACGCACCGTGTTAGAGGCGTAACTAGGTATTTCTGCGCCCGGGGAAAACCGTAAAATACTGCGCCCCCCATCTGACTTTCAAGGCATTACAAATTTAATAGTTGTGTACATATATATATATATATAACTATGAAATTACTAAACATGCACATTAGTAATAATGTCGGGCAGTATAATACTCTTCTCCACAAAACAAAATTAACGTCATACCCCAAAGTTATCTCTACGCGGTAGATGCAATTTAACTGTGACTGTTTGTGTAGTTTTTCGCAATTGTTTGAGAGTTTGGACTTACTCTAATACATCAAATGGACCGAATTCAGTTCGTAGTAGTGGCTCACAGCCACAGAAATGATCAAATAACCCCCAGAGAATCTTCAACAATGTGAACAACATTCTTTTTTTGTCTCGTATGTATAGTCGGGTACGGAGAACTGGCCACCGGAGAACTGGACACATTGCAATTTCAGTGCCATAAAATTGTTCTGCATAAACAAATTTCGTGTGGCTATATTCCCCACTACTTGAGCAACTATTGTTCATATATTTCTTTTTTAATATTTCATTTTCAGTAAGAAATTTTGGCATTTCCATGATTTTCGGAGCTAAGACTAAGCGGAGAACTGGCCACCGGAGAACTGGCCACCCGGAGAACTGGCCACAAAAATTTTAAGGGGCAGTATAAAAATTGCGTTCTGGTCTGTTCCGTGGTCCCAGAACGCAAGATTGGTTATCTGACACACATAAAATGTCCGTAATTTCGTATTTTCTTATTTACGATATTTTTCTATAAACTATAACTAAACAAATTCTCTGCGAGTATAAGTAAACATAGGAAACTTGTCGGGGGGGGGGGGGGGGGGGGCTTAAAACCTAGAATATGAAATATAAAGAATTTCTGGTCCGATCGGGAGATTTTAAGCCATTACAAGCTACAAGTCATCGAATTGTCTGAGGGCATCTGCTGCTTCAGGAAACTAGTGTGTGTGTGTGTGTGTGGGAGGGGGGGGGGCAATACCGAAACCGTTAAATATCAAGAATTTCTCATTTCTCTTCCGATCGGGAGATCTTCAGCATTTACAAGCTGCAACTCGACAAATTTTCTCAGCGTATGTGCGCACACTCTCTTTAAACCTGTCGGCGAGGGGGGGGTTAATATCAAAAGTGTAAAATATGAAAAATTCCTCGTCCGATCGGGAGATTTTTGGCATTTACAGGCTACAACTCGACACATTGTTTGAAGGCATGTGCCTACTCAGCAAACCTGTGTATGTGAGGGGGGGGGGGACCAAAAGTGTAAAAGAGGAAAAATTATCGTCCGATCCCGATCGGAAGTTTTTCAGTATTTACAAGCTGCAACTCGACAAATTTTCTGTTCTGAGCGCATGCGCCTACGCAGCAAACCCGTCCGGGGGGGGGGGGGTAATACCAAAAGTGTAAAATATGAACGATTTCGTCCGATCGGGAGAATCTCAGCATTTAGCAGCTACAACTCGACACATTATCTGAAGGCATATGCCTACTCAGGAAACCTGTCGGGGGGGGGGGGCTTGTAAATGCTGAAAATTTTCGGATCGGACGAGAAATTCTTCATATTTTACAGTTTTGTATTCTCCCCCCCCCCCGACAGGTTTCCAGAGTAGGCACATACGCTCAGATAAAATGTCGAGATGTAACTTGTAAATGCTGCAAATCTCCCGATCGGACGAGTAATTCTTCATATTTTACAGTGTTGGTACCCCCCCCCCCCCTCTCGTTTTGCATAGTAGGCGCATGCCCTCAGAAAATGTGTCGAGTTGTACGTAGCTTGAGAATGATGAAAACCTCCCGATCGGACCAGAAGTGCAGGCTTTATATTTTACACTTTTGGTAAACCCCCTCCCCGGACAAGTTTCCTGAGCCAGCACATGCGCTCAGAAAATTTGCAGACTTGTAGTTTGAAAACCCTGAAATCTTCTGTTGAAATGTACGTCGTAAACATTTTTTCTAAAAAATGACATTAATTTCGCAATTAAGAAAAGACGAAATTACGGAAACTTTATATGACTCAGATAACCAACCTCTGGGGGTCGTGGGCATGAAGCGGTCAAAAACGCAATTTTTATACGACCCCTTAAATTTTTTGTGGTCAGTTCTCCGGGTGGTCAGTTATCCGGTGGCCACTTCTCCGGGTGGCCAGTTCTCCGGTGGCCACTTCTCCTACACCCATGTATAGTCCATCCGACTAAAGAAAAACAGAGGGCTCCATTGTTTGTGAAATTCACAAATCTGATGGTTACCAAATGGAAACCGCGTCTCCTCACTCCGAAATGAGTCACATCATCTGCCTCTAAATTTTTTGAAGCGAAGAATTTTTCATTAATTCCAGACGATGTGTGTAACGAACATCACACACGTTTCGAAGAGCCCACCGGCCAGTAGATCCATTTTTACGTTCGAGTGCCAAAGTGAAATTCACACATCTGCCGGTGGTCTCCGGAGTGTGCCGTTCGAGCCAACTAAACTACACCGACGGAATGTATAGCTGCAGATTTGTCTTGACGTGTGCTTTACCTCCGCAGTAAGTCACATGTCGCTGACGGCCGTAGTTCTCTTTTAGTTCGACGGACCATATAACCACTCCTTCATTCCTGAATGTGAACAGCTAGAATCCTCTAAACATTTTAAGGAAGAAATTCGAATTTTAAGTGTACCAAAAACTTGTGTAAAAATTAGTTTCAATTTTAATCAGACTGCATGCAGTCTCGCCGTAGTTTCGCCTCTGCACCGTTTACTACACGGTGCTATACACGCATCACTGGCTTTGTGCCTTTCATGAGCAGACCTCCGATGGCGACTCGTGCCGCTGACAATGTGCGTGCTACGACTTACCTCCCCCCCCTCTTCCAGCAAAGACTTTGGAATTGATATTCAACGGGATTAGTCTCATCATCCGCCGTAGAAAAAAAAAAAAAAAAAAAAGCAACTCCAGATGTTTTCCGTAATTATGTACAAATTTATATGAATTGTTTGTAATTTCCTTCATCTTTTTAGCATCAGTAATTACATTAATGGTTTTTTTAATGTTAGTGGTTAAATTCATAACCATATATCAAATAAAACATTAAGCCTAATATTTTGCAGAATATATAGATTTACTGTATTAATCTGCGACGACTTCAGTTGCCGAGAAAACATATTCAGCTGTGTATCATCTAAAACAAAATTATTTATTTACTCAAGTTTATTATACGTTTTTATTCATTCCCGTATTTTTAATGGCAAATATTTTTGCGGTGTCTTTGTTCAATGTACAATCAACCTTGTAATCCTATTAATTATTTGTGATTTCGGTCCACTTCCTAAGAAATTAAATATGAATTAATTATACATGAATTAACTAAATTACTGAACGAAATCACACCATAAAGAGTTTATGAAACTCAAAAAAGTATAAATCATTGCAAGTGGATCAAGCTTCATTTTTACGCCCTCTCCAAAAATACGCATTCAAGAAATTAAAATATTACGAAAACTTTACACTAGAAAGAGCAAAAAAGTTTAAGTGCACGAAAATAATTTAACTGATTGATCGCGCAAATTTCTTGACAGCACGGTAACAAAAAGACAAGCTTTTCTTCTGTTTTGGTCAACTACCGCATCCTGTAGAATTGTGGGTGAAACTTTGCCCTGTCCGCAGTTCCAATAGCAGAAGGAGCATCAAACAAAGGTATTCGATCTTTCCACGTTTATAAGTGGGTCACGGAAAAATTATCAATTGGCCGCCATCGGAAAACGAACGCAGGTCTTCCAGTTACGCGCCGGATATGCTTCCACTACACCTTTTGCGAACTTTTCGCTGCCAATGAGAATTTTTCCGTGACTCACTTATAAAATTGGAAAGAACGAATACCTTTGTTTGATGTTCCTGGTCCACGTCAAATGTCTGTATTAATTAAGGAGAAAGAGATTGGAGTGCTCAGAGAAGTTCAGTACGCTGCAAGCCTTTATGGACTACTTGACAACACCCAAGGACAGATGGGGGGGGGGGGGGGTGACGTAAACTGCAGCAGCAACCACACTGTATAGGCGTGCTGACCAACAAGTAGCACGAAAGGCCGGGCGCCGCGACTTCAGTTCTTAATACAATGTTTTTAAGACCGATCGGCGAACAAGAACTTTCTTTGCCCGGTTAAGAATAAGATTTTGTGTTGGCAGCAAATCATTGATGCACTTTCCGCCAAAAACAATTTGAATTGCCATTCTTATTGTTTTAATACCAATACCAATCGCTACTAATTTTTTTTTTTTTTTTTTTTAGCGTGCAACAGCATTAGCACGTAGTCGCCAGCCGCCACTGCAGACCTCTATCAAATAAATAAATAAATAAAGATAAAGCACAAATTTTAAAACTAGGTTTTCCAGATTTAAATGTTTGCAATACGGGTTATTAAAAACGGAAGCAGTGATAACAAAAATATGAAAAAGATAATGTATTTATTAATTTATTTTAAAAACCCCGAAAGTTATTCTGAACAAAATAAACGAACTTGTATTCATGTAAAAAAATATTGACAAAATAAATTGTAAACACACAGGACCAATTATTATGGAATGTAAACTTTATTTCTTAATATGGAGTTACTATATATGAATCCATTAAGTCTTTCCATATATGAGTCCATTAAGTCTTTCCCACATTACAAAAACCAATATAAAAATATGTATTACAGGTACAACAAAGGGATTGCACGACAATGATTGTGCACAAGTAAAGTTTAATTTTTTTTTCCAGTGTCAGTACACCTCCACATGGGCGCCATTTGTGGCCCGGAGGACATCCAAGCGATATTCGACTTCACGCCATGTTTTGTTTGATATCTCAGCAGAGACAGAACCAATGACGTCCGTTATTCTGCTCTTCATCTTGACATCCGGAACACTGCTAGAGTAAACTTGGTCTTCCACAGGAAAAAGTCTAGAAGGGTTATGTTGGCGATCGAGGTGGCTATGTCATGGATCCGTCGCGGCCAATCCAACTGTCCGGAAGTCTGTCATTCAGGAACTCACGAACCATTATTATTGACCAATGTGGTGGGCCACCGTCTTGTTGGAAAATAACCGAAGGTTGGAGTGCATGCAACTGAGGTGCTACAAAAAGTTCCAGCATGTCCAGGTACACGTTACTGTAGGCTTTATGAAAAAGAAGGGTTCCATTATTCTGTCATGCATCAGGCCCAGTGGCACACCCAGGAATTCCTGTTGGGGAGGGGGGGCTAGATGCATGAGTGGTGTATACGCACATAGTATATATATATATATATAGTGCATAAGATAGACAGATATGCATTAGATAGGTAGATAAACGAGTTGACGTACAGGGCTTTGGGTGGGGATTAAGCCCCAAAGCCACCATCCCCCGTGGGTGCGCCAGTGATCAGGCCACCCCATACGTTCACTTTTGGGCTAACCCTCTGCTGCTCAATGGCATTATGGAGATTTTCTGATCCCCAGATTCGTACATTGTGTATATATTTACTGTACTAGAGACGGCGAATGCGGCTTCATCTGAGAAACAGACAATCACTATCATGAGCTATGCGCTGCAACATCTCCGTCGCAAACGCAGCACGGCGAGGCGGTCATCAGTCAGACTGAAAAGCTTAAACGATCTGTACCTTATAAGCACAGAGATGACGTTTATGTAAAATTTTGTGAACCGTGGGACGGGGAATCCCAGTTTCCAGTGATGCACGACGAATGGATTTCCAGGGGCTTTGCAGAAATGTCTCCTGAACAGCTGCAGCTGTCACTTGTGTAACAGGTGTTCAACCCGCTCGGGGAAGATCGCCAACACTTACACTACCCGTCGCTTTAAACTTTTCATACCAAGCTTTTATGCTTATTTGGTCCGATGACGATCATCTGCACTCTTTTCTGAAATGACCCTGGACGGTAACCGCCGATTTGGTCTCATGGAACCACAACACGCATGCCGCTTTTTCTTGCATGGAAGCCATTATCGATGAAATGCTCATCTTATTCAGCAGTAGCGCTCATCTAAAGAACAGAAATAAAAAATAATTTATGAGTGCTGCTATATTATGTCGCCAACCATTTTATTTTAACTTACATAAATTTTTTTATATTAATTTTTGTAGTGTGGGAAAGACTTTACGGACACCCTGTCCCAGCAAAAACACAAGTGCTGGGAAACTGCTGGCCACCAGCTGGCAGTGATGGGTCACTGCTGGCTGAAATCGGCCGCTCACGGCCCGGTAGTGGTCCGTTGGTGGCAGCGCTATCAGTTGGCGAGCCATTGATGGCCCTGCAGCATCGCCGTGAATTGTGGGCCTCCAAGCAAGTGCCACTAGTGGCCCGTTGCTGGCAACCAATGCAAGCCCAACAGCAGGTGGAAGCAACGGGACTGCGCATGCGCAGTTAGTTGCTTCCGGTACCAGTTAGTTGAAAACGACGCTATGGCCATGGTGTTATTTTAGTGGATGTTAAGAAAAAAATCCATATGTAGAGAGGCGAATTAATTTTCTAATGAAATTTTGCGTCGACGAAGATATCAGATTAAGCCGTGAAATACTAGATTACAGCCATGAAATACACCCACTCCATTTCCATGAATAACAATTCATGCAATGGAGTGGATGAATAACAAGCAAAAATTTGAAACAAATGTCCTGGAAAACCATTAAAACAACGTTTGTTGGAAGAAAAGAAAAAGAATTATACGCGTACAAAATTTATTAATTATTTGAAAGAGAAAAAAGCAACGCTATGAGGTGTACACAAGACTGGGAGTAATTCGCTTCTAAAAATAACGAGAAGTAAAATACAATATCTTTACTCTTTCAAACAAATGTAGCTTCGGACAACGGAAAGGAAAGACACAACTTTAAAAATGTAACAGAATGTGACATGAACCGGGGTAAATATATATTTATTCAATAATCTCTTTTCAAGACGACAAGGACAGTACAAAACTTTGGAAAGCGACTCTAAGTATGTACACTCCTTGAAAATGAGTGAAGTTTCCTTAAAGTAAAAAAAACAAACTATCGTTACGTTGAAAAAATTAATTTATGAATTATATGAAACTGACTTTTATGAAAAATACCTCGCAATATTGTAAAATGAAAGAGGGAAGCATTCGATTACACAATGCATACCAAACAGACAGCTTTAGGCATTCGCTCGAGCGCGGCAAATTAGGCCGGTCGGTAGAGAGCTCAGCTGCCACGCCAACGGCCCTGGTTTAAATCCTCTCTGACGCAAGCAGGCGTTTTTCCGGTCTGTTGAGAAAATTTCCCCAGCGCAGTGCGTTAGTTCACAAGTTTTGTAAGGGTAAAAAAAAAAAAAAATGTAGCTTTGGGAAACTGCGGTTGTCCTTGATTTTTTTATTATTATTATTATTATGGCTGCTACTGGGAAATTGGCGTACAAGATTCGGCAAGCCACCAGTTACGTCACGTGGTTGTTGGCTGCCACTAACGGCCCACTAGCGGACCACATTAGGCTAGCCATCATTTCTGGCACGTGCTTGCAGGACCACTGAAGGGCCACTTGTGGCAGCTACTGCCTGTGATGGACAACTGATGGCCCTGTT
Organism: Macrothele yani; assembly: GCA_039090855.1. NCBI lineage: Eukaryota > Metazoa > Arthropoda > Arachnida > Araneae > Macrothelidae > Macrothele > Macrothele yani. The sequence goes on from CM077029.1 coordinate 59,389,231, forward strand.
GTGGCATATGAGAACTGATGGGGTGCCAACTGTTGGCCAGCGGTTGGCCTGAACTGCTGGCCCTTCTGTTGGCCGCCCGAACATTTTATTGACGGTTCGGCAGCGGTAACATAGTGCTGGGTCATTGTTGGCTGAGCTGGCTGCCAGCAATGGCCCAGTGCTGGCCCAGCAAGACTGTTTTTGCTGGGGTATATCCCCACCTGCTTTAATTTTCCTTGGCATGTTTTAAATACAGTGGAGCACACATGGGGGGGGGGCTTTGGGTGCTTAAGCCCTTCTCCCCCACGAGATTAAGAGCGATGTACGTCACAAATTAAACATTCCAAAAGATTATTTTACATGTTCAAAAAATTACATAGTCTATAAATGTAAAAAAAAAAAGCTACATGAATTTAATTGAATAACACTTTTTTTTATTGCACATTGTAAAATGTTGCATTACTCTGAACTGCTAGATATAGTGATCCACGCATTGAACATTATATGATTTCGTTATCTTTTCGGCACTATATGTACGATTATTCCTTCATTGGCGGTCCGATAACTTTTCAGACACCCTACGTAAACAACAATATCTACTACATCTATCAAATGTATAGGCTATGTGCATATGCTATACGTATATACACTATGTGAATATAATATGTATCAGGGGCACCGACTTCAGCAAATTATTGAGGGGGCAGACGTGGGAGGGCACGTCTGTTCCTTTGTCAGGAGGAAAATAAAAAATAAAAGGGGGAAAGAATGCAAACAGATAAACTACGAGATTCGACGTATATTTTGAAACGCAATTGTAATTGCCCATCAGCAAATGAAAAAGGAAATATATTCTTTCGCTGAATATTATTATTTAAAAAAATGAAATTCAGGCTGTGATTTCCAAACGTTTATCAAAAATATGAAAAATTAGCTCTATCTTAAACAAAAAACGAGAAGAGCAAAAAATAAATAGATATATAAAGGTTCTAGAGATTATATGTTTCTGTATTTTTATTTTTCATAATTGTCAACGGATGGTCACTGCACCTATGCTAACGAAGGTGCATTTGCATAAAAGGCTTACATTTCTAAGGCAGTATCGGAATTGGACCTCCGGCCGCCCCGGTGGCGCAGTGGTCTAAGCGATGGCCTCTGATCATTCGTCCGAGATGGGTCTGGGTTTGAATCCTGGTGAGGTATGGATGTTGTGTTTGTCTTACGGCACTGGCTCTCTCCCTTCCCTGGAACCAGTGACCCTAAATTAGGGACGGGTGACTGCTTATAGCCCATTGAGTTGCTCACGGTGGTCGTTAAACCTCCAACCAAAAAATAAAATTGGACCTCCGCTGATGAGCAAAGTATTGTCTTCTCCGACGAGTCACGTTTTCTGCTTCACCGAACGGATGGACGTTGTCGTATAAGGCGAGAAACATCGGAGAATAAACATTCTTCAACCATTGCTGGAAGAACACAAGCTGGTGGGGGCAGCATTATGGTCTAGGCAATGCTTTCGTGGCCTTCTCTGGGTCCACTCATGCCTGTGGTAAGCACTATGGACTGAATTCGTTATGAATTCATCCTTGCAGACCACGTACACTCATACATGCCGATTGTCTTCCCTGGGGCGGATGAAATCTTCCATCACGACAATGCGACGTATCACACAGCTCGAAATGTCCGACAGTGGTTGGAAGAGCACGATGAAGACTTCAAAGTACTTCCCTGGCCCCCTAATTCCCCAGACTTAAACCCAATTGAGCATCTGTGGGACCACCTCGATCATGTTGTTCGCTCTATAGATCTCCACCACGCACCCTCCAGCAGCTGTCAGATGCACTGCAGTCAGCATGCTCCACATACCTGTGAACACCTTCCAGGTGCCGCCCCGGTGGCGCAGTGGTCTAAGCGATGGCCTCTGATCATTCGTCCGAACGGGGTTCGGGTTCGAATCCCGGTGAGGCATGGATGCTGTGTTTGTCTTACGGCACTGGATCTCTCCCTTCCCTGGAACCAGTGACCCTAAATTAGGGACGGTCGACTGCTTATAGCCCATTGAGTTGCTCACGGTGGTCGTTAAACCTCCAATAAAAAAAAAAAAAAGAACACCTTCCAGCAAGTCACTCCCAGCCCGTCTAGCTGCTGTTTGTGCTGCACACGGCGGTTACTCTGGGTATTAGCTGGTGGTCACACTAATGCGACTCGACCTTGTGTGTTTGTGTGTATATATATATACACTGACGGAAAAAAAAATCCCAACACCAAGAAGGGGTTGTGTTAGATAAACGACAGTTGGTAGGCGGTGAGAGTACATCTGTAAGATGACGTCTATGCAAATTTCGCGCTCGGCGCATACGTGTGGAGCTAGTAGCGCCCTCGGAACATGCAAAGCAGGTTTGCTGTAAATACGCGCTGTAACGTTCGCGAGCGTTAGTTATCGTTGAGATTCGACGTAGGGTGTTGATGTTAGTCAAGAATGCCTTTAAGAAGACGAAGAAGCCATTACCAACAGCTCACGGAGTTTGAACGAGGTCGTGTAATAGGGCTACGAGAAGGTGGATTTTCTTTCCGCAATATTGCAGAACGACTTTGCAGGAATGTAGCCACTGTGCATGATTGTTGGCAGCGGTGGTCAAGGGAAGGTACTGCCTCAAGAAGACCGGGTTCCGGCCGGCCACGTGGCACTACTGAGAGGGAAGACCGCCGTGCACGGCGTATGGTCGTGGCGCATCGTACCGCGTCTGCGGCAGCAATTCGAGCTGCAGTTGCCACCACAGTGACACAACGAACTGTTACAAATCGGTTACTTGAAGGACAGCTCCGAGACAGACACCCTGTAGCGTACATTCCACTTACTCCAAACCACTGCCGTTTTCGACGTCAGTGGTGTCAAGCTAGAGCCCATTGGAGGACGGAGTGATCTCTTGTGTTTTCTGATGAAAGCTGGTTCTGCCTGGGTGCCAGTGATGGCCGTGTGTTGGTTAGAACATTCTGGCGGTTACACCGGTTATTAATGTACCAGCATTTCACATTTAAAATGGCTCTTCTCGCGCTTACAATAAGCTGTGATCTTGAAACCTTAATCGATAAAATATGTTACCTATACAAATGTATTGCCGCCATTTCATTCCTCTACAACTATTTTTTCGTGGAGTTGGGATTTTTTTCCGTCAGTGTATATATATATATAGTCGAGTCATATTATTGTAGACCATCTCCTCCTACTTTTTGACGTCAACAGCGCGTACCCAACGAAAGTAGGTACGTGTCGTGAGCTGGCTTTTTTTTTTTTGTTTGGAGGTTTAACGACCACCGTGAGCAAATCAATGGGCTATAAGTAGTTGCCCGTCCCTAATTTAGGGTCACTGGTTCCAGGGAAGGGAGAGATCCATGCCTGACCGGGATTCGAACCCGGACCCTTTACGGACGAATGATCAGAGGCCAGCGCCTTAGACCACTGCGCCACCGGGGCGGCGGCTGAGCTGGCTTGGAGGGTACATATGGTGTACTGTATGCATTCTGATAACATATCACTCGCTGCTGTCATGGATAAAAGGAGCGATTTATCAGATTTGCAAAAAGGTATAATTATCAGCTTTCGGGACAGGGGTGGCAGTATTTCTGAAACAGCGCAGTTTGTGAACTGTTCGCGTGCTGCTGTGGTTAAAGTGTATTGTGATTGGAGAAATGGCACCCCTGCGAATAAGCGATCTGGAAACTGCGGAGCACTACGTGCCATTGATGTGAGAGGTGAACGTCGGCTGATAGCATAAAAAAACCGCGCGAGGGTCGATCGACGCGATTCAGTGGAGCAATTCACTGGCTGAATGAACCAGGGGGCTACTGGAAGTGTGTCTAAAATGACAGTTCAGCGAATCCTGCTGCGTACGGGGCTTCGATGCAGACGGATGGTTACTGCCTCTATGCTAACGACAGATACAGCATAAAAATCAAGAGTTGGTTAGCCACTTGTGAAGATACACAAAAGCAGTAAAATGCTTTTGTGTATGTGTCATGTTTAAAAAATTGGTTTCTCAGCTCCTCGGCTGAAAGTTAACACTCTTTCTCTTCTCACTCACTCACATTTTTTTTTCTTTTTTATGTTAGGTCATATTTGTTGTAACTTTCTATACATACAAGGCCACGCCAGTTCCTTTTAATTAAAAGAAAAACAATGCTTAAAACTCAAAAACTTCAACAGAAACGTTCAATTGCATCCATGGATTTTGCATAGGAATTTACTTGAAGATGACAATTTTGGTATTTCCATCATTATAAGAAATTTAGGTAATCATGTTTTTGTGCAAATACATCCCACACAGTGATGTTATCAGGTATCTTCTCGGGGGTGCTTAGCCCCCCACCCGAAAATCCATGAAGGCCCCTACCCTCATTCCCCATAGGTTTTTGGGCGATCTCCCCTTATTTTAGTCTGTGTTCGTTTATACAGATAGCTGAATATTTGGAGAAATTGATTTTAAAAAAGTTAAGAAAATGAGGGAAAATATTATTTTAATAAAAAAAAACCCCGTCCACATGGACTTCAATCTGAAATTTCTATCATCCTTCAACAAAACATTAAACAGTCCTCGCTGAAGGGGTAATTTTTCAAGCACAGACACCTCGGATTACTTCCGCAATAAAAACCTAATTCCACACAGTAAAGATGTTTGCACTGCAATACATCATCATATTTTGCAAGATAGCATATAAAAACAGTTTTATTTCAGTCAAGATAGCATATAAAAACAGTTTTATTTCAGTCAAGATAGCATAAAAAAACAGTTTTATTTCAGTCAAGATAGCATAAAAAAACAGTTTTATTTCAGTCTTCTGGATGCCGCCTGTCCATATTATTGCCTCAGTGTAGTAACGTGACATTAGTGCTTCCAATACAACAAAATATTTGCCGCCTACTTTTTAACAATAGCAAATTATTAGAAATTGTTCCCCTAATGATTTTTCTGCACCTGGCGGTGGTGGTTTTTACTCGGTGAAAAAATAAATAAAATCGAGGCATCTCAAACTGCCGTTTAAACGGTTTGTTAGTTTTTAGTTGTTGTTTTTTTACTACTATTTGCTATTCTAAATAATCTAAAAAGACAAACCAAATGGCAGGGAAATGATTACACCATACGTTTTCAGTAACACTGTAATGATTCCTTAATAATCAGAAACACGCTAACAGTAAGGCGAGGACATTTTTACCACCCATAATGTCTTGGAAGGATTTTCTTCAGCACAGCCTTACCTTACTGGCATCCTCAATATTTTACACCACCCCATTGTGCAATCCGTGGTCCATTACTGAATTAAAGCAAAGGTATAACATTTTTACTCACTTGTTTGTGTAGATTTCGTGGAATTTGCATTTGCGATATAAGAGCATAAGAAAATGTGTGTACTCTATTTAAAAATTTTATATAAATAAATAACAAAATTGTGATATATATATAATTAGTCAACAAACTTTAGCCTCCCTCCCCGAAATTTTTAATTTTTCCCTGGAAAAAACTCTCTGAATGCAACACTGATCCCACAAGCCAACATTTTCATAATTTCAAATACTGATATCTATTGATTCATCAACAATAAAAAAATGAAAGCTTTGGGGAATGACACATACTGGGGATAAGTACTTGTAAAAAAAAAAAAAATCCTGGATTTGACATGGAATGACCCACACATGATACACCCACATATGCAAGAGGCTAAGAACATGTAACAAAATTGTTACATGAACGGGTATTACATCAGTGTGTCTAATGCTGAATGACAAACATTTTCACCTACCAAAGTTCAACATGACTTGTATAGCATGTAGTTAATATTGCCAAAGGATACAGCAGTCTATGGCTTCAGTTTACATATTACAAGTTTTAATTGCTAGAAAGGGGGGGGGCAAAAAAACAGCATTACAGGTAACTGTATACTATAGGTAATACTATGTAACTGAGCCAATTTCATGAAGGTAAATATTATAATTATAAAACATTTGAACTGTATCTTTCTAATCCTGAAATTTAAGTTAAATTCCAGGAGTACTGTGACCCCCCTTTAAAAATGACCAAAATCCTGTAGTCTAAGGATTGTATTCACTATGTGCAATGCATTTTGTGCTTTTACACAGTGGTCTGATCCAGTTATCCAAGCAGTATCACATATTTTCATTTTCACAGCCTTTAAAACTATGCAAATTCATTATATACTGATCTATTTTGTGTATCTCTCTCCCTTTCAATGCTGACCCTACACTTGCTTCTGTCTCACCAATAGCAAGTAACAAATAGCCTCTTGCACAATTGTTAATCCTGTCTTTGCTCACTGTCAGGCGGCATATCATTCTGCACAGATACCAATGTCCAAATTTGTCTTTTGGCATTCATTTCTTATACAATTGGTAAATGCAATGTAAAAATTTGGAATTCTTTTGTATTACTTTTCAGGTTTATATTCTCTCTCAGGCGAACTTGGCATTTCGTTATAGCTGAAAATTATTTCTAATTATTATGTCACTCTCACAACTTGAGTTCTCTTTAATCTTCTTCTCTCTGTTTAATAGTAACAGATGAAGAGCATGGGTCGGGCTATGGAAGTTATGGATGTAAGCTAAATTGTTAACTAAGCGCTAGGTCATACAACTCTGCGGAGGTCATGACATATATATAAATTTTAAAACAATTTTTGGTGGGCTTATTACTTGCATCCATGGCTTTGCAGAAAGCCCATTTCAACTAGGTCTTTGTGGAAGTGAGAAAATGCAGAGTTTTTGCTGGTCCTTGATAAAGCCAAGGCTCAGTATTCTCGACACTTTCTACATTCAGTTGTTTTATTTTATTTTTTATCTTTTCTCCTTTTACTCACACCAGTAGACATATAACCCTTTCTATGTTGTACTTGGTATGAGTCAAAAATATATAATTTTTTTTGCTTAGGTCTCTTCTTAATAGAATGTGAATTCTGAATTTTCGTAACTGCTGCGTTTGCGCGTTTCGATCTTCAGGTTAATTTTGTAACTTTTCGTTTTAAATTCTAAAGTTTTTCCTTAGTTTTCAGCATTTGCTCTTCAGTATATATATATATATATATATATTTTTTTTTGCATGGGCAGTCGCTAATTTAATGCCTTAAGTAATTAGGGGTGTCTTTAATAATTTTACCTCACCGAATCCAAATTTGGAAGCTGTGAAAATGATAACAGAAGAAGCAAGAAACGAGTAATAACACAATGAAATGCAGACTTTAAATTGCAGTTGCATTATAACACAACAAAATGAAACTTTGCAAACTATTTATTTTCTATAAGGGATTTTGTACATGTATTATTGTCTGTCCTGATAATTGCTTTAAAACATAATTTCTGAAGTATCAAAGTTGTACACCTAATAAGTGACTTTGGGACACAGTGTAGACCTATAAAAGAAATACAGAAAAACAGAAAGCACTATTCACACTATTGACTCTGACACATGAAACATTAGTCAAACCTCTTTCCACAGAAAATATGGATAATGAATTCTTGTACTGCTGTGATAATGACACATCATATTACAGGCTGGTGAGGTGACAACAGAAAATATTTAGGGGCACATAGGCAAACTGTTAAACATGCAGTTAAAGTGAATACAGAAGGTTTTGCCATGAATACGTGTCAACATCAATTCACTCATACTGGATGTCCCATAGGGAAATGTCAAGAGACTTCTTTTAACTGTAAAATAAAATGTTTTCTCATATTACAGTAAGATGAACCACTAAAGGCAATGTTCATGATGGTGAAATTTTATGACATTACAATAATGTAAAGAGCAAACAACACTTTATCCCATATCTTTGTTTACAAGAATATACATGCTCCTAAAGCAAGAGAAACATGTTTTCTATCATGGGTATGCTGAAACAGTTTTGCATGCAAACAAATGTGACACAGGTTCTGATCTTGTGGAATAAGACTACAACGATGTTTTGGGAGGGTAAGTTTTTTCATACTTTAAGAGTACTTGTTTTAAAAAAAGTTAGTAGCTGAATTTTTTGTAAACCTGCCTATTGCTTGCTTGAATCTGAGACATGGTCATGCTATAACCATCATGCAAGAACTGTGTAACTCACTACAAATATGTGGATCTGCTTATATAAGTGAATTTTTAACCACTAACCAGACATTTTGAGCAGATGTTTCTACAAGGAAGTTTTAAAAAGCTAAATGCATTAGACGTATGTTCTCACAGAATCACTGCCCACTAGCCCAATTACTTGTTTCTTCCATCTTGGTGCAAATACTGTACGTATTTGGGTCCTGTACTTTGTGTGCTTATTAAAACTTCTCAGTTAACTTGTCTCAAAGTTTCAGATTTGTGTTGTGTGTGATTTCTGGTTTCTTCATCATACAATTGGTTCTTTGATTCTTCTACTAGATGTCTTGCAGCTCAGTCGGCTAGTTGCCTCTTGGATTTTGGTAAGAATGCTGCTGCTTCTGCCTCATTGATGCTAGTGTGTGTTAGACAACAATTAAGAGGAAGCTGTAATTAAGTTGAATGATGGAATCTTGATAGGAATTTTGCAGTTGGAATAATTAGTGAAATTCTTATTCCAGAAATAGTAATTTTGGATCAAATCAACCAAGTAGACTAACTGTGATTAACATAAATCAGGTTGGCCATATTTTTGAAATTCTTAAAAGTACGTAGTCTGCTATATCTATTTTGCAAATTGTAGTACACATAAATAAATCTATGAACGCACACTTGCAAGATGAAACTACGGCTAAATCTGCAGTTGGAAGTTGGAAACATGGCTGAATTAGCAAAGGCAATGTGTACCAAGAATCAAAGGAAGCTGCAATTAGGCTTTCCTTGAATGCATTTTGATGAATTTCACATCCAGAAATCTAAATAAATTACAAAAAAAAAAAAAAAAAAAAGAAAGAAACCTTTAGAGGCAACCAACCTGTTTGGTTATTTTTTATTAGTTATGCCACATTCAAAATGAATGAACTGGAAACAGCATATTTATGATAATTCTTTTTTTTCTTTTGTAAATATGTAAACATGAAAATGGATACACACTTCCAAGATTCGTATGCGTTTTAATTTCAAATCTGTCTATTAGGTCAAGCAGTCCTTAAATAACTAGCAGCTGTAATCTGGCTCCGTAAGAATGAATGCAATTATATCTGGCATCCTAAGTGTACTGTTTGTCAAAAATGATCATTTTAATCCAGATTGTCATCCTATTAAAATATGCATAGTGAATAGATCTGAGGAGTGAAACTTATCTAGAATTAGAATATTTTTTATCAATACTTTTATGGCATTTCATTTTCAAATTAGTTTATCCAAATGACTGCAGATAAAGATTTCCAAAAAGAAGAAATATGTTTAAAATTTTAAATAATCAGAAATCCATTAGGGAAGGCAGACAATGTCTGGGAGTTGTAAATATGTTTCTTGGAAATGAATTTTGATGAAATTTTATAACTTTTATCATACTGAAATTTTAATGAAAAATTATTATTCCATATCAGTCTACTGCTTTTGGCCTACCATCACAAAAGTGGCCATACAGCAAAATTTTAAATGATGTGTGTGTGTGTGCATACATTTCAAAGATATCTGCTATCTGTGCAATATTTAGAGAAAATATAATATACTGTAGCAAATAAATTAATCTGAACAAGTGAACCAAAACCAAAACTTTGTCAAGTTTTTGGTTCACAACAATGTTAGTTTTGGTTTCAGTTTACAATTGTCAGTTGTGGCTTTACAATGTTTAACTAAAACCTACATTTCTTAATAGCATTTTCCATGTTTTTCTAGTGTGTACACAAAATGATTTTTCAAGAGCAATATGCCATTATGTCTTAAAAGAAAAGTGTTTGATCAATGCATCCTTCCAGTGCTTACGTATGGTGCAGAGACGTGGACCTTAACTAAAGAGACATACAAAGGCTGCAGACAACTCAAAGCAGCATGGAGAGGTGCATACTCGGTGTAACCAGGAGAGATAAGAAGAGGAACTTGTGGATCCGAAAAATGACAGAGTGGAAGACATCATGATCAGAGTTAAATCCCTGAAATGGCAATGGGCTGGACATACTGCCAGAAGGACAGATCATCGATGGACAGCCGAAATTTGAGATTGGATTCCGAGGGACAGGAAAAAGACCCAGAAGAAGACCACATGGGAGATGGGTGGATGAAATTCGAAAGTATGCAGGGGTGACATGGAGGAGACTGGCACAAGACAGACCGTTGTGGAGGAAACTTGGGGAGACCTTCGTCCAGCAGTGGATTGATAATGGTTGACAACGATGATGATGATGATGATGACACAAAATTGATACATCTCCAAGACAAATTGACAATGAGTGGTTTAGCCTTTACGTACTGTTAATGAAATTTAAAGAGGTTAGACAAATACCTTTTCTCCCTGACAGAAAAAGAAAATGTGGGTGAAAAAGGAATATTATACATACTCAAGACTGGTTACTAGTTAGAAGGAAGTAACGTGAATCCAAGATTGTCTGCTATAGACTTAAAGACTTGGCAGCTACTGGGTTTAATGTTTCTGACATGACAGTCTATCGAAAGATTGTTGGAAGCTGAGAGGACTGCCAGCAGACCAAATAGAACAACTGTTGATGGAAGCTATGCAGAAGGGGCTCCAGTGAACAAAGGTGCACAAAGATTGTACTGTTGAGAAATGGAAGGTCACATTCTCAGATGATAGCCATTTCTTTGTCCAAGGAGAGCGAGTACCCTATGTCTTCTTCTACACACCCAGCTAAACAGATGTTCTGGGTTGTATTAGACGTGGCAGTCCAGGATAACTGTTGACAGTATGATGAAAAGTGACTAATAGATAAAAATATTGGAAAAAAAAAAAAAAAACCTTTTACCCGCAGATCTAGAAATACAAAGAACTCCTCGTCTTCCAAGAGGATCTCACACCATGCCACACTTCGAAAAAGTGAGGATTCTTCAAAAATCACAACATCCAAATGCTAGAGTACCCATATAACTCTCCTGTCATTAACCTAATAAAAAATTTGTGGTCCATAATGAAAAAGATACTTGGAAAACTTAATTGTGATACAAAGGATTACATACAATCCATATAAAGGTATGGTTTAGAGATGCAGAAATAAAAATGCATTCTATGTTGATAGAGTCCATACCTAAGGAATTAATGAACTTATTAGGAACAGAGTAGCACACATATAAATTATTAGGAAAGTTGAAGTTTTAATTTTTGTACTTATTTTCTTGCAAAATTACAACTTTTCTTTAATATTAGTGCTTGGATTAACTTGTTCACTACTGTATACAGTATATGTAGGATTGAAATTCCATATACACATTCATTCTTGAACATTACTTTTGAAATCAAGTTTGAAATTTTCACTGACCAAATTTTTATAAGAAAAAAAAAAAGAGTATTTCTTTATTTGTTTCTTCATGAAATATTTTTGATAAAGGATACATTTTTGAGTAGTGATTGTGTAAGTTTTAAATTTGCAAGTGTTTTGGACATCATTTTTTTTTAAATTTAAAGCAGCACATTATCTGAAAGCAAATAGTTAAGCTGAATACATACATGGTATATCTAAATGGTCTGGCCACATGCTAGAGACATGTTTTACATGTCAAAATAAGGTAAAAATCCATATAAAAGTGCTGATGCAGCAGAGCTAGGAATAATGCCAATTACAGTTCTGTATCAATGTTGTGTATTTCACTGAGCTGTGACTTGCAAGCAGGTTAGATGCAAGCATGGTTCATACATTCTTTCAATCGTATAATTGAAAAACTTTTCCAGGACATATGATCTAAATGCTCCTACTTAAAATATAGAGAAACCATAGGTCTGTTTAACCTGTAACCTACAACAAACAGCTCCCTACCGGCTTGAGCAAACTTAATACAACAGAATGTTGAAAACTGATGTCTGCTGCAGCTAATAAGAAACTTAGAATCACAGATAAATACTGAAATACCAAAAGTGTCGCTGAACATGTAACTAGTTTAATTTCTACAAAACTTTTATGTACATTATGCTATACTAAATTTGAGAAAAATTAATTTTTACTTTGGCTTTTAGTTCAATCATTGAAGAAAAATTATAAAATAAAAAAACCCCATAAAACTCAAAAATATATAGGTATAAAATCCATAGTTAGAACATAAACTCGTCATTACTCTCGTAATGCTATCATATACCACAAAATCAATGTATAAACTAAATACTATTTATATTTAATTATTTTGAAATAATGCTGACATTGGAAATTTAAGGATCAGGAAGGTGAAATATTTGAAGAAAGACAACACTGAATTTTTCGGTTGAAATGAGCACTTCTTTTGAATCTCTCCGATGAGAATGAAATTTATCAAAGTTACTCAAAGTCAATGCAACTGGCTAAAAAAAAATAATCAACAGGAGTTTTGCAATCAATAAAACATCCAGAAATAGAAACAGTTACTCACTTCCACCAGTGACTAAAAAGTACAGTATGTTACGAAAAATTAAGAAATGGCACACAAAAAGTTTCTCATAGCAGAAGGAAAGTATCAGCGATAAAGAGATTTCCAAATCAGACACTTCAAAGAAGAAATATGATATAACTCTACACCTTGTATCAGAAGAATTTTGCATAATGGAAAAGTTGAAAGTAGGCAAAAAGTAGTCTTCATGGTAAAAAAGCTATGCTAAGGGAAAAAGGACTTTTCAAATACCTGGTGGGAAAACTATGCACTATTTTACGCAGGAGGTATTTTCAAAAAGGTTTTCCGAGGTGAGAGATATCGGTTCATGAAAGAATTTTTCCAAGAGTTTTCAGAAGAGCTCAGATTTTGCTGTGAATACATCAAAGCAGAAATAAACACTTACACCTCCTGGTGGCCAAAAAGCATTCTTTAACAGAAATTAGGAATTATGTGCAAAACATTTCCCATCAGGAGCTGTATCCGATGCGGGGAGAATTTTTGAAATAGGACTTTCATAAGCAGAGATATTAGAGAAAACACAATTTACCTTTACGCCCTCCCTAGAGCAAAATCTATGCATTACTTGAAGAAGTGACTGTACCTATAACAGTCTTTGATATAAATGGCATTAAAAGGAAAAATAATTATTTCAACTGGATATTTAGAAGCAAAGATATGAAATAAAATATATTTTGAATTCGTAGAATCTGCATTTACGCCTTCTAGCGGAGGAAACGTGCATCAGAAAAAAAAAAAAAAAAAAAAAGGTGCGGAATGCAAAAGATCATCATTCTCACATTTCAAGCTTCCCAATGCAAAAGAAATTTTTCTGGTCAGACTGATAGTTGCAGAGATATGCTGTACACTGATGGATGGACAAAGTGATAACATAGGCACAATCTTTGTTTTACAAAATGACGTGCTAATAACACAACTTCAGTACTGTTAACAGATAAGAAAACTAACAGTCTCCCTCATTTTGACAGAGGTGGGGAGGGAAATTTGTCAGACATAAGTTATATCAGTAGAAAAATTCTTAACTATGAAACATTGTGCAGGGACAAAAAGGCAGGAATGGATAGAATTCCAGGACATGTAACAGAATTTTAGGATATTTCCAGGGCAATTTGGAATTCCAGGACTTTTCCAGGATGCGTACGAACCATGTGCTAAGCACATATTGTGCTACACTAATCTCCTTCTGTTTTCACATGAGCATGGAAGGTTATTCATTTCATGAATTGACACAGACACATCTTTTGTATTGAAATCACTTGGTAAAAGTTGGGAGGTTAGGCATATCTACGTACCATCAAACATTATCACATCAGCACCTTACACACAGGGAAACATTTGTCACTGTTTACAGTCACATGAGAGAGAGAGAGAGAGAGAGAGAGAGAGAGAGAGAGCCCATTACTGCAAACAGTAGGAGACAAAGAGCCATACGGACACTTGCTTTAGAGGAGAGAATCCTGGTGCCCAGAATAAAGAAATAGCTGCAATAGAAAATATCTCAAAAGCATGACCTTGCCGAGAGTTCTGTATGAACAGAGCTTGTACCCACATACTACGTGTAGCATGTGCAGGATTTCACATCTCCTGATTATCCATCACAAACAACTGGCTAATGGAGTATGCAGAAATGGGCGGGTGACCCATTAATTTCATCAGTGCTCTTTACAGATGAGGCCAGATTCACCAGTGAGAGCATCATAAATTTTCACAACAATCACTTATGGGCAGAGAAAAACATGCATGGTGGCATCTGAAGTAGAGAATGCGCCATTGATACTTCCCACAATGAATATGGTTTATGTATGTATAAATGTATATGGTTCACAATGTATATAGTCCATGAGCCCCAAGTCATTTTAGCTATATGATACAAGAACTCTTGGACAATAACTACCCTGCCCAGTGAATAGGTCACTGAGGACATTCAGCTTGGCACTAGTGCTTTCCAGATTTTCCAATGGATTTCTACTTGTGGGGACATTTAAAAACTCTCATTTACTCCACTCCATTCACTGACACGGTTCAGAAGCAAGTTCCAAACAACTGTCAGACAATCCACAACACCTCCACTAAATTTTAATGAGTTCAACAGTCAATAAAAACATATGCCCAGGCTGTGTTGAGTCTCATATCAGAAATTACAAGCACTTTTCTTCCTGTAAACATACCAATTCACTGTGTGTCTTCAAAATCATTTCAACAGGCATTTTTATAGCTAACACTGGCAAGAAATTTACATAAAAAAAAAAAAGGTTATAAAGGGTAAGCAAAATTGTTCCTCATTAATGTTTATATAGAGTATATGTCTTATTTTGGGGTGTAGAACATGTCCTGGGAAATTGACCAAGGTCCTTTATTTTTATTACATAATATAAAGTGGACACACACACACACACACATATATATATATATATACATGCACACAGCTGCATTGGCAAACAGAAGCTTCACATCCTTAGATGTGGAACCAACGGGATCAGGAAATGTGCGAGCAGATCCAATAAGCTTGACTGTAGTGCACCTGGTAGCAAATCTGGGAAGCTAGTACCCCAAAAATCTGAAAAAATGTAAATTGCAAAGTTGGGGAGCATCATGTGTTTGCTAAAATTGGTAATAAAATGTGTAGGTCAATAGGTAAAAATTAGGCTGTACATTGAGGAGGCAAATGTATGAGTGCATTTAGGTAACCATGAAAGTAAATGCCATGACGAGCTGATGAAGAAACAGCACCACTATGGCAGTGTAATATGAACACAAGATCTGAAAATAATACTCAGAATAAGTTGTAGACATTTAATAGTACACACCACACAATCAACTTACACAAATCATTAAGTGCAGCCATGTGTTGTTGACATAGAGGCCCTCAGCTATTACATTACTAGAAAGAAACATATCTATCAAAGTTAAGAGTATTCCAAATGTCCATCATTTGTTACAATGTGTTCCTGGATGTGACTTACATAGTAGGTATCAAGAATATCAGTTAACTTTCAGCACTGGTAACTACCCTGCAAGAACCTGCTCTTGCAGCACACCTGCAGGGGTTGATGTATCATATACCTTAGATTTCAAGTAACCTCAACAGGAAAAAATCCAGTGGGTTAGGTCTGGTGACTCGGGCTGCCATAGCCCTAGATGTGTCAGTGGAACGTGGCGGTGAGAAAGTTGCTGACCAATGCTGTGCAATGTGTGCCATTGCTTTGAAACCACATATGAGACTGTACATGAAACATCATCCAAAAAGTCTGGTATGGTACCATGGAGCAGTTGTAGATATTGTAGTCCAGTGAGAGAACCTTGGAAGAACACTGATCTGGCAAATATTTTTCCAGATGCCACACCAGACATTAAACCACCAACATACCTGGACTTACTTGTAACCACCATTGCTCATCCATGCTCCTGTGATAGTGATTGTGCCTGTTGTGATTGTGGTCATGTGTGAATGTGAATTCATCTGTCCACAAAATGTTCGCTAGAAACTATAATAGGTTCATTGACTTTTGATTGAGGACATAATTACACCGGTCTGTATGGAACTGATGATCACCAGTATACATGGCCTGCTGGGGTACTCTGTCGTATGGGTAAAACCCATGATTCGCAGTATCTTTCATGCACATCTAGCTATCAGGCCACAGTGAGTTCTCGTACACTATATTACGGGTGGGCAAGTGCAAAGGACACAACACTCACAGCGCTCAACCTATTCAAGGATTGATGTGGTCTACCAGAGCATTACCAAGTCATAGTGTTACTTGTTTGGCAGAGATGTTATGTTGTACAAGGCGGGTGTGATCGTGGAAGGTGTAGGACAAGGACCACCAGGAAAATGCTACGAGTACAACTGAGCAGCTGCATGTGCATTTCACCAACATTCTCCATATATCAACACTATCTCAGACCACTGTTCAGAAGTGTACTCCATTGTACATACAGTTGTCATTCAATGAAGTCATGTTACCTTATTTCACCTGCATAGGAAACCTTAAATAATATGCATTCACTGTGTGTCATCACTAAACTAGCATTCCACACATGTACGGAAGTCACAGTACTTTGCTTACTTGCAGACAAGGTAATAATACCTAGGATCAACATGCTGCAGGGCCTTGCTTTTTAATTTGGAGGAGCGACAGATAAAATTGAAAACTTTGATATTTGACAAAAATATTGCAAAAAAAGGCAACACTTTTTTCGCACATTTTCTTAGTTTTTTAATTCCTTTCATAAATTTTTCATGTCATTATTTATTGTGTTAAAATGTGCAATCCACAGTCAGGTTATCCTTGCCACGGGCAAATAAGAGTTTCAGAGGAGTAAAAGTTTGCAGGATGCCCATGAATCTTCAAGAAACCGAGTTTAAGCACTCTTCAAAGCGTAAAGCTATGTTGTACTTTAAAAGATATACAAGAAAAGTGCAATAAAATATGCAGTTCACACATGCTAATGATTTGTTTGTATAAATAAGAAATTTTTGTCTCGTCATTATATAAATATAAGGATTTACTTGGTCGTACAAACCTTTGAAATTGAATATACATATATTACATATAGCGTCAGGTGCCCACTTCACTGGCTATTTCTGAGGTGGTTTCGGCAAACAAAAAATCTATGGATATGTGCTTAGCCACTACGAAGAAAGAAAAAAAAGAGAGAGAGAAGTAGAAAGAAAAAACTCTGCCAAGATTAATTTTGTTAAAAAAAGAACATATATTTCGATGGACTGACGATTGAATAAATAAATTAAAAAACAGTCTGATTCAGTTAGGTAAAACAGTCCGATTCAGTTAGGTTGAGGCTCTGCTACTGCCAGGCCTCAACGGCACCAGTTTTTTTCTCCAATCCCTAGAAAGCATTCTGATGACACTGTACTTCCATATACTGTAAATACACTTCCATACCTTGCAATCCCCACTGTGCAGTCTAATTCACCTATTCATTGGCCCCCACCTTTTATGACCAATCTGTAGCAAACACATGGTGCTCCCAAACTTCACAATTAACATTTTGTGCTATTTGTCATAGTTTCGGAGTTGGGGAACTAACTTTAAGATGAATGAAATGCTTACATGCCATGCTTTGTTTTCCTGAAGTATGGCTACATTATGATGAGCAGTAAGATAAGAATATCATTTATAATGTAATTTAAAAGTACAAGTGATAAACGTAACTATCATTTTTAACAGAATACAAAGGGTTCTATCCGACATAGTTTGCCAAATTTAAACAGACCAGTTGTAGTCTATGCCAGTACACTTTCAAAATACATAGTGTTAATGCTATGAAGTTACTGTAATTAAAACGGTAGTTACGAAGCCACTACAGCTTAAATGTCATGTACTTACTAGCATCTGGGTTATTTGCCAGATTTAAATATTAATATAAATCAGTGATTAGAAGTAATGCTGTTACTGTAATATACTTTTACAGTAGTGTCGTGTGTAGCACAATGGCATAACTAGGACAAAGTCCCCCCCCACACACACACAATATTTACTTTAGTATCCCTAAGCACAGCAATTTTCTCTGGATTCTGAACACAATGGAGGATGTGTTTTTCGTGCGTGCGTATGTGGGAGGGGGAGTTATGAAGATTGTCCGGAAAAATAAGGGGCTACCTATAGAGCCCTGTAGTTTTACCTCTTTATGTAATTTTTAGAACAGAAGTACATAATTCAAGGTTATCAATCAGCCAATCAGGATTAACACTAACATGGAGTGTGGACCAATGCATGAACATACATTTTATTGCAATAAAAGGATTCGGCGGTAAAATACAGTTACACGCTTAAGGTTAATAAAACTATAAGACTTTAGTGATCATTACTGGATATGGTTGCATACAAATAGATAACTCAGTGTCCTACACCATAAGAATGCAATCCGGACTTACTAGCTACAGGCATTTATTTGCATGTTTTCTTTAGCTGAAACTCAGTGGCGTATCTTGGGTCCGACACCTGGGCTCCCCCCCCCCCCGACATTCCCAGTACTGTTTTTTTTTTAATTGCGGTTTATTTTTCAGTTGTAACGTAATAGAAGTAACCCTTTTTCTAAATTTTAGGTACATGCTACTGCTAGTACGATACAAACTAATTATACGGATTAGGATTTGAACACTTATTTGTACATGAACTCCATTCTTTTTCTGAATACTTTATTTGTACATGAACTCCATTCTTCTTTCCTTTTGTGTGGACTTCAGTGTTACGTTTACATAAAAAGTTTCTTCAGTACTTTTTCATATTTAAAAATTAAAAAGAATGTTTTTTCTATTGACATAACAGCCAAGTTGCTGAAATGTACATGGCTCTAAGATATATCTTGATTCTTTTTAATGTAGAAAAACTTCTTTCGGCAGTTACTGATGGAAACTAATATTAGGTCGGCTGATTTGTACACCACACTAAACACAATGTCCAACAATTTATTCATCTTTATGTAACAAGAAATGTCGGCTAAGGTTCCGTCTTCGGCTTGCTCGATAGATGGCGCCACGGTATGTACCTTAGTGGATCTTTTATTTTAACGTTACACTGCAAGAAAAATGAGAAAATGTTTTGCAATGCCTCAGATATGATGCCTTAAGGGTAAATGATTTGTCACAAACTATGCATTGAAAAAGAAAATGCACCTGGGGCAGGATTGGTAAGTCTACTTATGTGATGACCTTTTATTCTATGATGTTCATCTAAACTCTGCTGCCTAGAATATTTGTGACAACTTTCACAAGCATATCATATCTTTTACCTGATTCTATTGCAATCTAAGTCTCAGATACCTTTGATATAATGAAAAATATCTATTTATTGCAGTGTTACATTAAAATAAAAGATCCACTAAGGGACATACCGTGGCGCTCATCTATCGAGCAGGCCTGAAGACCTTAACTGAAATGTCTCTTACCGATTTCTTTTTGTATTCATCAAGGGAATCAAAACACCTTTAGTTAATTTTTTAGTCAAGCTATATCAAAATTTGAAGCATAGAGTTCTTTAAGTTCTGATAGTAGATGTTTAGAAAAGCTTTCAAAAAATTTATCAAAACAGTTCAAATCCAACAAAGCCACAAATTTAAGATACAATATTACCGATTTTAATTTATTGACACTTCACACAAACTGAAACAACTCTCGTGAAACACATACTATTATCGGTGGGAGCAAGTGAGTGACTAATGTGTAGTCCAAGTCTTCTCTTTTCTGAGCGAACCGTTGCCAAAGCATTCCCCTTCACCTGCTCATTCATGTTGTCATGGAAATGCTAGATGGCGGTCGTATCGAAGGTCTTCGGATCAGAACAGTGAAGACTGACTGGTAGAGCTGTTTGTGTTACGATAACACCATCCTGGGAGACCCATTGTTCTTTGCTCGCCATAGATTCTTTTAGTCAAAAGAAGCAAATCCGCACGTTTTTTGTCAAAGCGAAAGCATAGACATATCTTAATACTGTTGCTAATTGTTTTTTATTTGTGTATATTTCATTTACTTTGATTTGTGCATTCTATGGGCTTCGCAGCTAGCCTCGAATATACGCCACTGCTGATACAGAGCTTCACTTGGACACCTTTGTGACATTTTGCAAATGGATGTCATTTGCTAGCCTATTCAAGTTTTCCTATGCAGTGAATGAGACATACTTACTATAAGTACTAAAAGGAATAGCAAAGTGTAATTGTTTTGTCCAAAACTAAAATCACTTGAAGAAATCACCCATCACAAATCTGTGGCTGCCACGAAAAAAAGTTTACACCTATCATGTACGTAATTCTAGGTGACCGACTGTTTTCACACATCGTCCACAGGTGCTCTCCATGTGTGCTAGTACTTTTCCTCCTCAGCACAGAGAAAAGGCAATTGGAGAGCACTCATATTATTTACAAATCATTGCAGAGCAATCGTTTTACAAGCCATGCAGAGCAATCGTATTATTTACAATCCTTTGCAGAGCAATCATATTATTTACAATTCTTTGCAGAGCAATCATATTATTTACAATTCTTTGCAGAGCAATCGTATAAAAAATATTGCAGAGTGATCGTATTGAGCCAAAGAGCTTCAATCTGTAGGAAATCTAGTGTTTTAAAAGTAACTTGACATTTATTAGCTAAGTTTATCTTAAAGAAAAATCTGATATCTTTGGGTTAATTATTTGGTTTTTTTCTCCATAAAATTAGAACTTAGCAGCTGCAGCATGCCACTTCATTACCTAGTAGTTATACCACTGGTGCAGCATTGCTACAAATAGAAATATATAAGTATTTCTCGATATATCGAGATGGAAAAAAATGAAAAATATGCATATAAAGATCTCCAGAATTTGTACCTTTAACTTAGGTATCAAAAGTAGCTACTTTTCAAAAAACGTAGTTGTAGCTGTAGCAAGGTACTTTTCAAGAATGTGATTGTAGCAGTAGTTAGCTACTTTTAAAAGTAGTTTTTCAATTACTAGTTTAAATATACAATATGCAAGACATGAATACGAAGTCTTCCTCCAAACATATGACATTGGACTGATGGGGCCGAGAGTTAAGTGACTGTAATTTCTTCGCACAGCTTACCTCCGCAAATTTGCACACTTTTTAATCAGTAAAAAACTCATTTATGTTTCGAAATTGCCCCAAAAGACGCGTACGGTATGGCGAAATTACATGCTGTCTCCTATTCTAATTTAAAAATTCTTCATTGGCACCTACTCAAACATACTTACCGCTTCGCCTATGTAAACATTTATCAC